>JAWZYU010001444.1:0-27357 GCA_038380435.1 Ryuthela nishihirai
TTCATCACAACTTAAAGAGGGTTGAACTGTCAAAAACGTTTTCGAGTATTATTAAATCTCGACACACTGTTAACCAGAAATGACCTCACTCTTTCCCCTAGATTAAATTCTTTTTCGAAATTGTTTCCAAAACGACTCCTGAGACCCAAGAGGTTCACCTATAAAGGCCTCAAGAGGGGCTTCATATTCGAATATGTGTCACACTTGAACATCGATTCGACTGGCAATGGCATAACAAAAAATATATATCTGTATATATATATATTCACATTTTTCTCTTTCTGTTTTCTTACTTTTTTGTTTGTCCTCGTGTCTCCTTCCTCTCTCCATCTTTCTGCGACCTAACGTGTCGCTAAAAGCTTTTCCAGTGTAAATCACGAGCTTTCTCCTAACGCCGAACCTTTTTCACCATATTCCCTGCAGCATAACAAATGGATCCGAAATCTCCAAAAACACAAGAAGCTCCCAATCCTCCTCACCCGTTAAGATCCTAGGGAACTAGGAGGGGGGGGGGGGGGGTCTGTGCAGTTGATGTGGAGGAGGGGTCGCAAAATAGTGAGGGGGGGGGGGAAGGATGGAGGAAAACCAGTCGTCATTTTTCTTTCGCACACTCTTTTGTTCCAGCTATTCTTCACTTTCTATGCTCGAATGTTCCTGACAAATCCATAACGTGAATGATGCATCGCTATAATTCCGGGAAATGTGCCGAATGAGAACTGCATCATAAGGAGGAGGGGGGGAGGGGGAAAAGAAGAGTGGTAGAGGATTGTGGGGAGAGGGGAGGGAAGGAAGCACTTTTCTTGAGAAGGAAGGATGCACCGAAGTTTTGTTTAGAGTTACCTCTGAGCAATGTGCTGTCATCAAGGAAAATACACTGCGATGGTTTCCAGGGAGAAATGGTATTTATGTATTTCTTTCATTCCCCAAATGCATGTCAAGGAGTGAGAGAGGAATTAAGAGGGCAGGAGCTGGATGGAAGGGATGGGTTCGTTTTTCTGGTCTCTTATTTTGCTGTCTCTTCATTAGATGGTGTAATTATAATTATGAAGCGGATTTTCTTTTGGGATCGCTTCGTTTGTTTGTTTTTTGGTTAGAATCCTAGATTAACTTTTTTATTCTTTCTCTTTATCATGGTGTAGTGCAGAAATCGGGAAAATGTTAAAGTGTACTGATGATAAGAGGTGTTGACGACGTCATCGAGAAGCATCCTATGGTATCATTGAAACTGGATTGATTGGTCTTAGTGTTATTTATCCTCAGCTACATTAATGCATTTGTATATGGGGTAACACGAGTAATCGGAATATTAGTACACTAGGATATCTCCAAAAATCCTTAGTCACAGTTTTGCATGGGTTGGGCTTGTTTCATTTCTGAGCTCTTTTTTGGCCCGATTGTGTCCTTACCTCTTCCGCCTTTTTTTTCTCCCAGATCCCGGCCTGCATACATATATACATTATATAATCCTAAAGCAGCCATGGGCTACGGAGGTCTAACCAGACTATGTAATTTAGTCCTTTAGTCCTTTTTGGGGCGGGGGTTGGCTCAGTCGGTAGCGCGCCAGGCTCGTAATCTGTAGTTCCCAGGTTCGAGTCTCAGCTGAGTCAAAGTTGAAATTTATCTCCGCAAAACTCCACGCCCTGCCCACGGTCAGTAGGGGACACCGATGGGCTTGGAAAGGCCTCCGTCCGTCGGATGGGGACGTTAAGTCGTGGCCCGTGTGCTGGAGAGCCATACCCTGTGCGCGTTACAAAACACACTGAATGGCCTTGACGGGAGACTACCATCTGTCTCCCAACAGCTGTTCCAGTAGGTCCCCTCCCACAACCTTCTCTGAGCCTTCGGAGTCCCTGTGACCTTGCCATTTAGCCCACGGTGTGCAAAAAAGTGCCGCGCAGAGGTAAAACAATCCAATCCAAACTCCCCAGAATGTGAATTTACTTCTTCAAACACATCTGTCCTGAGCTACAGCTACTACATCTGGCCACTGCACACCAATTCTAACAAGGTCCTGTTTGACATTGTCTGCCCACCGCATCCTATGCACCCCGTTTCTCAGGCCTTTAGATCCACTCTTCATAACCCTATTTGCTAATCTATAGTTATCCATACGGGAAACATGGCCAAACCAACGGAGTCTCTCCCTGTACAATATGCTACTCAAAGGAAGTTGCCGACTCCTTTGCCTAATATCATCATTACTTACAAAGCTGAACCTCCAAATGTTCAAGATACCACGTAAACATTTAAAGTCAAAGGCATCAAGATTCCTGTTATCTTGTTTACAAAAGGTCCAAATTTCATTACAATAACGAACGTTAGAAAGAACCAAACTTTTATACAGCCTAATTGTAGTCTTTAAATGTATATGCAAATTTTTCCACACTCTCCATACATTCTTAAAAGTTCCACCATCAATCCCTATTTTACTGTTTATTCCACGCTGAAAATCACTAGTATCTGTACATAGCTGCCATGATAATTAAACTGAGAGACTTGCTCAAGGTTCCAACATTCAGATAAACTGAACCACAGCCAGCCTGACCAATTTTCATCACCCAAACCTACTGTATTACCAGTTTCATCAACAGCTCGAATGAAAGAGTTCATCTCATCAACATCATTTGCCAAAAGGGCTAAATCATCAGCATAATCTAAATCAGGAATTTTCGTATCTCCGGATCATTTAAGGCCAAAATCTTTTCCTTGAAGTGAATTTCGCATAACATAATCAATAACCAAACTAAAGAGAAAAGGAGACAAAATGCACCTTATCGAACACCAGAAGTAATGCTAAAGCAATTGCTACAAGCCTTACCAACTCTCACACACGACACAGTGTTATTATAGAGAGCTTTCCTTATGTTAACTAACTTGTCAGCTATACCATATGATCTCACAATCAACCACAAATTATGACGATCAACAGAGTCGAAAGCCTTTTTGAAGTCAGCAAAGCTAGCAACCAAAGGTTTCTGAAACTCTAAACATTTCTCAAGAATCTGCCTAAGTGAAAATATCTGATCCACACATCCCCTACTACTTCTGAATCCACATTGCTCATCACGCAATTGACTGTCAACCAGATTCTTAATTCTATTAAGCACAATCATGGAAAGAACTTTACCTGGAACAGAGAGTAGGCTGATACCCCTATAGTTATCACAAGAACTGCGATCACCTTTTTTGAAAATAGGGATAACAATAGCTCTGGTAAAATCCTTAGGAACCATGTCTTTATCATAAAAGATATTCAGAATTTCATTCATCAAAGTGGCAACCGAAACATTCCCAGCTCTAAGCATTTCCGTAGTAATTTCATCTACCCCTGGGGATTTACGTAGTTTAAGTTTAGAAATAGCCAAAAAATATTAATTAAGTTTAGAAATAGCCAAAAGAACATTTCCGAAATGCTCAGTCCACCTAGCCATGGCAGAATCCTCTCCTTCAATAATCTTACCTTGACTATCCTTCAATCCCTGTACATCTGTTCGTTTCTTCCCACACAGAACATTAACTACCTATTACAGCTCTCTGCTGTTGTGCTGTCTAACTGCTTCCTCGGCTTTGGCAGTCAAGACATCAAGCCAAACATTCTTATCAACTGCTAAATGATCCTTTACACGTTTAAGCTGTTTGTAACGCTTTTTGCTAGGACCAGTAGGATATTAAGAACATTTCTGCAGTTCTTTCCTTCCAAAATAAGCTCCAGTGCCTTATTACTCAAATGGTTTTGCCTCCTCTGCTCCTTTTTGTCCAAAAGAGTATTGCTAGTTTCAAGGAAAGCCTGTTTAAAATCGTCCCATCAGTCCTCAACTTCAATAGTAAGCAAACCATGACTCTCACAATGACTAAGTAACCTATCATGGTAAGCTTTAGCTATAACTGGTCTTTCAGAGCTTCAGTGTTAAAGGTAACTTTTTTAATCTTAGCTCACTTCTTTAATTTAAGACACTTTTAACAAGTTTGAAATTGGATCTGACCATTACCTTTTAGCAAGGTAATGGTCAGATCCAATTTCAGCTCTCCTATATGACCTGGTATTCCGAAAAGAACTAGCCCATTAGCTGTTAATTAGTATGGAATCAATCATATTCTTATGCAGCCCATCTCGTGGACCTCACGTGTTTGTATGCGTGTTACATATGGCGGTGTTTGTCATAAGTGTTAATTATTTTTAACCCATCAAATTTTCTTACCTGTAGGAGGCATTGCCCATTGCCATTGCAGCTACCAATACCAAAGAAACCTGTCCCCCTCCCTAATGATCAGATTCAGTACCACCTTGGGGCGGGGGTGGCCCAGTCGGTAGCGCGCCTGGCTTGTAATCTGTAGTTCCCAGGTTCGAGTCCCAGCTGGGTCAGCGTTGAGATTTATCTCCGCAAAATTCCCCACCCTGCCCACGGTCAGTAGGGGACACCGATGGGCTTGGAAAGGCCGCCGTCCGTCGGATGGAACGTTAAGCCGTGGCCCCGTGTCTGGGAACGTTAAAGAATACGCTGGATGGCCTTGACGGGAGGCTACCTCTGTCTCCCAACAGCTATTCCAGTGGGTTCCCTCCCCCAACCTTCTCTGAGCCTTCGGGGTCCTTCTGATCTGGTCATTTAGCCCATGGTGTGCAAAAAAGTGCCGCTCAGAGGTAAAACAACCCAACCCAACCCAGTACCACCTTAGCATTGAAATCGCTTAGAATAAGAGTAATATTTATTGACAGATTCTGAATATTCCTGAAGTTGTCCTTAAAACCTATCCTTCTCATCCTCATCGTCATCCTCAGTGGGGGCATAACAGCAGATAACATTCAAGTCTTTAATGCTTCTTTGAAATTTAGCTATAAGGAACTTTTCATTAATGCAGTCTTATCCTAGAAAGTATCACTAACCTGTGTGTTGGGAAACAAACCTATGCTTTGGTTATCCCTTCCTGAAAAGAGAAATTTAAGATTATTTTTAGGAATCTGACTTTATCTATCCATCTGGTCTCTTGCAAGCCGAGAATATCTAAATTCTAACGGTGGAATTCTTGTGTGAGGACATCAAGAGAATAATCTCTGTGCAGAGAATCGGTAGTTGGAATGTGAGGACATTCCAACTGCCTATGGAGAGAAAATGGTTAGTGGGATGTTTAAAGAAACTATGTGTATTGAGAGAGGGAAGCCGACAATATCAAACAGCCACCTAATGGCATATATGTGGGTTGGGTTGTTTTACCTCTGAGCGGCACTTTTTTGCACACCATGGGCTAAATGGCCAGGTCACATGGACCCCGAAGGCTCAGAGAAGGTTGGGGGAGGGGACCCTCTGGAACAGCTGTTGGGAGACAGGTGGTAGCCTCCCGTCAAGGCCATCCAGCGTGTTCTTTAACGTGCACAGGGTATGGCTCTCCCGCACACGGGGTAACGGCTTAACGTTCCATCCGACGGACGGTGGCCTTTCCAATAGGCCCATCGGTGTCCCCTACTGACCGTGGCAGGGCGGGGAATTTTGCGGAGATAAATCTCAACGCTGACCCAGCTGGAACTCGAACCTGGGAACTACAGATTATGAGCCTGGCGCGCTACCGACTGAGCCACCCCCGCTCCGCAGACATGTGGAAAAGACCAGTTTCCCCACCACTAAAGGCTGAAACCATCTACACTGGAAGACTTCCTCCAATGTAGAATTTGACGAAGCCAGTAGAAGCAAGACTTGAGTCGCCTGCGATGACCTCTGCTCAGGATTATCCACCAGCTGATAAAACGTATCCTGCAAATCTGTTCACTTGGGGCTGTCAACACACAAACAAACAGAAAGCACAGCGGAATATTTTCCATCAACAGAAGCTCACCAAAATTCGGGAGCTACTGAGAGATGTTAAATTTCGAGATTGGAAGTTGTCGCCCTCTATCGATCGGGAATGAGCTACTTATAATACCCTCAGAGAGATGTTATAATTCGAGATTGGAAGATGTCGCCATTTGCAATTCATTCTGGTGGAAATGTCTTCTTATTATACCATTATCTAAATATTTAATGGTCCGGGATTTCTTAGTTGGTCATCGATGTATGTGTCGTTTTTCTGCTGAGGTCCTGCCATCCTCTCAGACCTTCTACTACGGCATATAAACTGGCAGGCTCCTGTCAGACCTCTGTGGCAAGCAGCTGCTTGAGAGGGTATTTATTTTTTATTTATTTTTAAAAGCTACTGGTATGTTAACAGGAATGAGTGAGTGAGTTCAGATTCCATCACCTTCCATAACTCAATTATTTCCCGAACAATTCATATATTTTGATATCAAATAATGAAAATACAGATAAAATATTTAGACACTTCTCGTATTATTTACTTAACTTATTATTCAAAGTATGGTAAACTTAAGAAACATTTAAAACCAAGTCATAGTTCTTTCTATCGTCAAATCTTTTCCGACCGATCTTCGTGAACCAAATAAAAAAAACGTTAGTTCCTTCCTAAAACTTCTAAAACCACAAACAATCATCGCCATTATTGGCTTCTCAGCATCTCCCAATCCTCTGTCTCTCTTTCTCTCTCTAGCTCCCCATCTTCACCATCTGTCTAAACACGTTTTCTCGGCGAATCCTGAAAATCTCTCCATCCTGTTTTTCCTATCTCCTTTTCATCCTCCTTTTCCGGTCTCAAGCTCTCTGAGGCGAGAGTAATATCCTTTAAAGCTAATCAATCCTTGTTAGACTGCCACCGCGATGTGCATCGCCCCTCTGGGATAGCCGATCCCCGGGGACCGAAAGGCCAGGAGTGGAAGGTCGTGTTGACAATTTAGCCCAGAAATAGACAACGCTATCATCAAATGGGTACTGAAGACGATTCGCTGCTGAGGGGGACTTGGGAAGGGGGGGGGGGGGGGAGAGCTCAAACTTAGGACTCTCGAAACCACTACCAATGGGTGTGGGGGGAAAAGTGTGGGAGTGACAAGTAGGCTAAACAAGTAGATGAAAAAAAAAGATACTTTCTAAAGTTCTTCGAAGTTAGAAAATGAAATAAACCAAATGCAGGAGATTTCATGGAAAAGTTTGGTCCAGTTGTTATCGGAACAATTTTAAACAGTTTCATTTATTCTAGCAGATTTATTTTATAAGGCTAGACAGGAGTGCTTTTCAGTCGAAATAGTTGACTGAATTTTCAGAAACCCTTACACGTTTTTCGTTTCTTTCCAAGGGTTAGAAAAAGGGTTGTTAATGTGTTTTCAAAAATTCTTCATTTTTTTCCTGAATTTCGTAGAGAAATCCGTTGGGTTGATAGAAACCACCTGCTTAATCATTCAGTCAGCTTTTGTATATTGATCAAGACCAGTCAGAATCTAAGAAGAAACAAAGGGTGGGTGGGGAAGGAATAAGTATCTAGATCGTCGTTCCAGAATAAAATGTTTTTGTCTGTTTTACTCGTCTGAAATTCGGGTCGCAAAGAGTGTAAGTTTTTCTTTTTTATTATTCAAGAAAATTTTAAAGTCTACTCTTCAGATTAAAAATTTCATATTATGCCTAATTGGAAATCAAAGACTCTTAATTTGGCAGAGGTAAATAATATTGGACATTTCAGAAACTTTATCTTAAAACAGAGATCTCTAAACTATCGCCAGATATGGCCCACAAGGTTTGGTAAACCCACGAACTGCTTATAAGTAATGCCTTAATCGGAAAACATTTTGTCAAATGACGGTTCTGATTGCCAGCCTCTAGACCAGAGGTTCCCAAACTTATTTGTCCTACCGCCCACTTTTCAGAAAAAAATTACTCAACGCCCCCCCCCCCCCCCCCCCTGGAAATCTACCTTCTTTAAGCGAACAAACAGAAAGATGCAGTGAGAAATTTGCGTTCTTTTATGCATCTATATTTCTACCTACGTCCTACAACATAGTAAAGAAAGATGTTGTTGGAAATAAGACACCTTGAAGCTTGAAATTATAAAATTATTTATTAAAATCAACCATAGTAACATTCGCATTACACACAGAAAATTAAGATAACAAAGGATAATTTTATGTGTTTATTTGGAAAATAATCACTACGACTTTATGTTACACAACAGATGAAACATGTACGAACGGTTTTCAAAATTTTCTTATCTTCCCTTCTTTTTTTATGCTTCCACCGCCCCCCCCCCCCCCCAATTGACCTGAGGCTACTACCGAACCCCTGGATCGTTCCAGCGGCCCCCAGGAGGCGGTATCGCCCACTTGGGAAACATTGCTCTAGACCAGGGGTGGGCAAATAGCGGCCTGCGGGCCACATTCGGCCCGCTAAGAGTTTTTTGTGGCCCGCCAAGACAGTCAGAAAAATCCGCCTTCAACCGAGATTTCCTTCCCGTGCGCGACCGAAGATTCGTCTCGTATTTTCCACTAGGACGGCCACGTCAATACGCATGCGCAGTGTAGATACGAAAACAATTACCCACCCCTGCTCTAGACAATTGCCAATGTGGCCCGCCGATGAAAAAGCTTGAAGACCTCTGTCTTAAAAACATTTGCTTACAATTCAATTTATTTTGTTTACATCAATACTAGTTCTGACTTGCTTTTAATCAACTTACTGATTTTATTCTAGACACTTAACATCTTTCGCTTCTACATATCTCATATGTTGGATTGCAAATCATATGCTGAAACACGACTTTCATTACTTGCTCAGGTGCATTACTACTGCTGTCCCGGGTGTCTATTTTTCATGAGTAAAAAACCTTTTTTACGAAAATACGACCGAACGTGGCGCACATTTGCCATGCAAATTGAATCGTCATCTTTAAGAATCGATCTGCAAATGAAAAAGAAAGTTTCGCACACTAGCCTCGCTTAATTCTTCTCGGAAAATCGAATCACCTCGTATTTTAACGATTGCCATTTCTTTGTGGATCTTTACTTTTTTTTTTTCGACATCGAAGTTAAATGATGCACGGAAGGGGACAAAATTGTCTTTACAGAGTTTAAAAAAAATGAAATGTATTTTCCTAAACTTTTTTTTACTCTTTTCTATGGAGAATTTTCGAACGATTTTATCGTGCAGTCACGGTGATGTACAGTCGCTCAAATTAATATCCGAACACTACGGTTGATTACAGAATTCAGAAAAAATATCTGGCAACGATTTTTTTAGAAATTAGTGATCTGGCAACCTTCGTGTCACGTGATTACAGAATTCAGAAAAAATATCTGGAGCGTGTACAGCAACTGTACACGCTCCAGTTACCGTTCACAGCAAACTGGAGCGTGTGCAGTTTGCTGTGAACGGTAACTGCACACGCTCAATATTTCCGTGAGTGAGCCCACACGATCTAGTATCAAAATAATATGACCACCTACAGTCGCTCAAAAAAGTATCCGAACACTATGGTCGATTACAGAATTCAGAAAAAATATCTGGCAACGATTTTTTTAGAAATTAGTGATCTGGCAAACTTTATCATTCGTGTCACGTGACACGAAGGTTGCCAGATCACTAATTTCTAAAAAAAAATCGTTGCCAGATATTTTTCCTGAATTCCGTAATCAACCATAGCGTTCGGATACTTTTTGGAGCGTCTGTACCAGCTGACAGGGCTTTAGAACTCAAAATCCCATTACTACACGATGATCCTTTCTGGATGGATTTAAAAACCGATGCAGAGCATGGTTTGCGGATCATTTCAATAGCGATTACCTTCATTTTAACCGTGGCATCTCATGCCACAGGATAAAACTGCAAATGATGTCTCGTGGACGGCGGTGCTGGTGGTGAGATTGGCTCAGTCGGTAGTACGCCAGACCCGTAATCTACAGTTCGCAGGTTCGAGTCCCACCTGAAACAACGTCAAGATTTATCTCCGCCGATCTTCGTTGTGCCCTTGGTCAGAAAGGGCGTCGCGTACAGTGAGAGAGCCGAACCCTGTGTACGTTAAAGAACACGCTGAATGGCCCTGACGGGAAGCTTCCTCTGTCTCTTAATAGCTGTCCAAGGGTCTCCTTCTCCAATCTTTCATGAGCTTTTGGGGTCCTTATGACCTGGCCATTTATTCCATTGTGTGTATGAAAAAACCCAACCATATTCACCCTTCGTTATACTGTAGAGCAAGGGTTCCCAAATGTTTCATCATCATGTCCTCCTTTTGATTTTTGGGAAACTCTCATGTATCACTCTCCCATTTATCATCACCAATCCCTTTTAACAGCAATTTCAATTCATAATTAAAAAATTAACACAAAAATCCGCATTCTCCCCCTCTCCCCACCTTGGAACGTTTTCACGCCCTCTTGTGAACCCCTGCTGTACAATGCACTTTTCATAGTGTTCAATGACGATTAAAAGACAAGTTTAAATATTGATTCTTCCATATTTCGATGAAGTGTTTTGTACAAAGATAATATTCTTATTTACAAAAAGCGTTCCTCTTTTGGAACCAATCTGTATTTTTTTCTCACTGAAGATGATCTGTGAGTAATCTCATTTGGCAGCTGATACAAAGGAAATCGAAACCCAAAACCTTCTAATGCAAATACAAAGAAACTCTAAAATCAAAACTTGTAATGCATATACAAAGAAACTCGAAACCCAAATCCTCGTAATGCAAATACAGTGAAACTCTGAAATCAAAACTAGTAATGCAAATACAAAGAAACTCTAAAATCAAAACTTGTAATGCATGTACAAAGAAACTCGAAACCCAAATCCTCGTAATTAAAATACAAAGAAACTTTAAAATCAAAACTTCTAATGAATGTACAAAGAAACTCGAAACCCAAATCCTCGCAATGCAAATACGAAGAAACTCGAAACCCAAAACTTCGTTATGCATATACAAAGAAACTCGAAACCCAAAACCTCGCAATGCATATGCAAATAAACTCGAAACCCAAAACCTCGTAATGCATATGCAAATAAACTCGAAACCCAAATCCCGCAATGCAAATACAAAGAAACTCGAAACCCAAATCCTCGTAATGCAAATACAAAGAGACTCGAAACCCAAAACCTCGTAATGCATATGCATATAAACTCGAAACCCAAAACCTCGTAATGCATATGCAAAGAAACTCGAAACCCAAAACCTCGTAATGCATATGCAAATAAACTCGAAACCCAAATCCCGTAATGCAAATACAAAGAAACTCGAAACCCAAATCCTCGTAATGCAAATACAAAGAAACTCGAAACCCAAATCCTCGTAATGCAAATACAAAGAGATTCGAAACCCAAAACCTCGTAATGCATATGCATATAAACTCGAAACCCAAAACCTCGTAATGCATATGCAAATAAACTCGAAACCCAAATCCCGCAATGCAAATACAAAGAAACTCGAAACCCAAATCCTCGTAATGCAAATACAAAGAAACTCGAAACCCAAAACCTAGTAATGCATATGCAAATAAACTCGAAACCCAAATCCCGTAATGCAAATACAAATAAACTTGAAATCCAAATCCCCGTAATGCATATGCAAATAAACTCGAAACCCAAATCCCGTAATGCAAATACAAATAAACTTGAAATCCAAATCCCCGTAATGCATATGCAAATAAACTCGAAACCCAAATCCCGTAATGCAAATACAAATAAACTTGAAATCCAAATCCCCGTAATGCATATGCAAATAAACTCGAAACCCAAATCCCGTAATGCAAATACAAATAAACTTGAAGCCCAAATCCCCGTAATGCAAATACAAAGAAACTCGAAACCCAAAAACCTCGTAATGCATATACAAAGAAACTCGAAACCCAAATCCTCGTATGCATATACAAAGAAACTCGAAATCCAAAACCTTGCAATCCAAATACAGAGAAACTCGAAATGCAAACTAGAAACGCCATCGATTCTTTTCACCCATCTTCTTCTCCCACACCACCCCTTGCCTCAGCGGAAACAACAAAAAAAAAAACGTAAGTGTAAATTAATGCTAAGAGTTTCTAGAGCAGTTTGAGATGAAAGAAAGTTAAATACTAATCTTTAAAAAAGACACCAAGTTGCAGTTCTTCAAACTATCCCGAAAGACAGATCTTTCCTCTTTGCATTTTACACTTTCCTCGATAACTTCTCCCACTTTGTACTTCGGCAACATCTGAAAAGTTTCTTTTTCCATTCGATCGAGCCTAAACGTCCGCTGATGAATCTGATGCCGACGCTGGGCAATGTCTCAAGGATCAGAGCTATTTACAGATCTCGGCTCTCAAAGAGAGGGAGATCGAAAGAGAGGAAAGAGAGAGAGAGACGTAGGAAAATCAGCCAAGTCTATTACAGAAATATTTTTGCCTTTACCTTTTCTTTTATCGACCTCGAGATAATTCATTCCTGTCAAAAGGATACTGAAATGCCGACAGAGAGAAAGAAAAAAAAGTAAATGAACGAAGAAAAGAGACAGAGAGAGAGACGGCGAAAGAGAAAGAGAGAGATGGAAGAGAATAATGGAGAGAGAAGAGAGAGCTGCGTAATGTCGTATTTGAGTAAAGAAAAAAAAACCTTTGAGGTGTAGGGGAGTAGAGAGAATCGTGTAGGAGAGTACAAGAAGGCATTTACTGAATTATTGGACCAAAGAAAAGGAAGACAGTTAAATCTCAGTTTTGCGTGATTAGCTAATCAGTCTGTTTCTCTTCTTGCTCTCGTTCCATCTTTCAGGAGCGAAGAGGATGAGGAGGAGAAGGAGGATCGAGGAGAGATCGAGGTCAGTGAGCCTCGTTTACCTTTGGCTTGTCGAAGGAAATTCCGATTCTTCTTCCAGTCTCTTAAAGGGAATGTCTCTGCGTAACAACAAAAGACTTGAGAAGGATGAGAAAAAATCGTGTTTCAATTCTATTGGAAGGGGGGGGGAGGGGAAGAAAAGAGTTTATCGAGAACAAAATTTAATATAGGATCTTCGGAGAAGAAGAATGCAAATATAATTGTAGTCAGAAGTGGATTCGAAACTTATGTTGACGACGGAAATAAATTTTGTCAGTGATGACGATAATGAGCGAAGATTGTCGTTCAAAGTGCTCATCGCCATCATGACAATGATGATGCAAACGTTGCCATTAAAAATGATCGTCACAATCTTTACAATGACGACGAGCCTAGATTGCCATTAAACGTGCATATAAAGTCATTAAAAATTATCACCACACTATAACCATGATGATGATGATGATGCAAAGATTGTCATTAAGAGTGATCATCACAATCACGAAAATGATGATGTAAAGGTTCCAGTTAAAAGTGATCGTCAGAGTCATTACAATGATTACGAGCAAAGGTTATCTATCCGTTATCGTGATCATCACAATCATGACAATGATGAGCGAAGATTGCCATCAAATATGATTAGCACAGTCATAACCATGATGATTATGCAAAGATTGTCAGTAAAAGTGATCATCACAATCATGACAATGATGATGCAAAAGTTTCCATTAAAAGGGTCGTCAGAGTCATGAAAATGATGATGATCGAAAGTATAATGGAGAGAGACAGAGAGCGTGTTACGACTGAACGTTCTGATGATGCCATTAAAAGGCATCACCAGAATCATAACAATGATGATGATCGAAAGTTGTCGTTGAAATTATCAGTGCTGACAATGATGATTCAAAAATTTACGGTAAAAGTAATCATCACAATCATAACAATGATGAGGAGCGATGGTTGCCGTTAAAAGTGATCATCATAATACTGATAATGAGAAAATGTTGCCATTAAATCATTTGCAGTTATATCTCATGACATAAAACTCCATCACTGAAGAAAAGATGATCAGCCAATTGAAGATAGATTAAAAGTAATAACTACAATCATAACAGTGATGATGATGAGTGAAGTTTGTCATTCAAAGTTATCGCAACATCATAAGAATTTTGTTGCTAATGGAAAGCAAATGATGGCAATAATGAAAGGTAGGTGGTAATAGTTGCATGAAATGGCCCGAATCTAAAAAAAAATAAGGGTATGAAGGGGAGGGCGGTTAGGGTAGGAAGAGCGAGTAGGGTGGGGAGGGCTCTTAGGGTGGGGAGAGCGAGTAGGGTGGGGAGGGCGGGAGGGCGGGAGGGCGGGGAGGGAAATTGACTGAATCTAGTCGGAAAAGAATAAAAATGGATTGAGTTTTCCAGGGACAGTAATTGGCTCAGTTAGCAGAGAGCCAGACTCGCAATTAGTATTTCCCAAATTCGAGTCCCATCTAGTCCAGCGTTGAGATTATCTCCGCAAAACTCCCCGCCTTGCCCTCCATCAGTAGGGGACACCGATGAACTTGGATAGGCCCCGTCCATCGTATGGGACGTTAAGCAGTGGACACATGTGCGGGAGAACCATACCCTGTGCGCGTTAAAGAATACGCTGGACGGTCTTGACGATAATCTGTCTCCTAACAGCTGTGCCGTGGGTCACCTTCCCCCCACTTTCTCCGAGCCCTTGGGCTCCTTGTCACCTGAACATTTGGCCCATTGTATGAGAAAATGTGCCTCTCAGAGGTAAAACAACCTAACCCATTGCAGTATAGCATATTCTTCTCCATATCAGAAGTCTAAAAATTTCTTGAAAAAATGCCTGATTATACATAAGTTTAATAATATTTTTACCTCTTATGACTTTTACTAGCTTTTTCAAGAGCGACATGCCCCCTAACCTCTCCCAACATGATCCGGCCTTGATCATGATGCCAACGGAAACGATGATGAAAAATATTTCATGGTCTTATAAGAATTACCATACGTCAGATCATCATACAAATGCAATGGAAATAATGTGAAATGTCAGTTTTAAATTTCAATTATTTTTTTTCGATAAATGATGATGATCCAAACTCTCCCATTAAAATGGCAATCTTTTCTTCAACATCATCATCATCATTGCATGATCTTTGCAACATCAACAAAAACAAATAAATTATTCCGTTCAAGAACGTTCCTCGGCAAAACACGCACTCGGATTTTCAGCTCGCAAATTTCGTAAATAACTTAATTTCGAACACACGCACGTGCTGGATTCCTGCATTTGAGAGATTCGTTCGAACTTTCAGCCTTTCATTTCACCTGCATAATTTATCAGCCATTCCATATTACCTGCATAGTTTATCAGCCATTCTGTCCAATCACTGTCATTTCACTGAGGACCCACAAAAGCTTGAAAAATCAGCCAATAAAAAGAGCTGCAGACTTTTGTTACTGAACACCAATCAAAAACAAAATTCGGTTGATGACAGAATTGATTTCGCCGGATAAGATTAATTGTACACAGAGACTCACAGTCAGTGACAAAGACAGCATCACATTAGTGAGATTAGTAAGATCTCTTTTTTTTTAGAAAATTCTATTCCATCAATCTCTTGTGGAATATGCAAAAGTAAGCTTTCACCAACAGATGCGACGTATTAATGCGCTAAGTGATGGGGTATTAGTGGCGCTATCTTTCATCACTATCACAGAATAAACCGCAAAGAATTGGAGAACAAATAATCACTTTTCCAATAGTTTGTTTTCCGTTTGGGAATTGATTGTGAGAAATTTCGACTGCTTTACTTGCCACGAGAGAAAGGGAGACGAAATGGAAAAGTGCAGAGAGAAATAAATCACGAAATTCGTCCGTTTCGTTCACGACCAGCTCTTGCGCAAAAGAGAGAGAGAGGATGGATGGCATATGAAGTGGAAGAGATGCCTTAGATGAAGAGAGTTTTAACACTCAGATTGGGTTGGGTTGTTTTACCTCTGAGCGGCACTTTTTTGCACACCATGGGCTAAATGGGCAGGTCACATGGACCCCGAAGGCTCAGAGAAGGTTGGGGGAGGGGACCCACTGGAACAGCTGTTGGGAGACAGATGGTAGCCTCCCGTCAAGGCCATCCAGCGTTTTCTTTAATGTGCACAGGGTATGGCTCTCCCGCACACGGGGCCACGGATTAACGTCCCATCCTGCTGGACTCGAACATCAGTGATCCCAGCTGGGACTCGAACCTGAGAACTACAGATTACGAGCCTGGCGCGCTACCGACTGAGCCACCCCCGCCCCTTGTGGAAGAGATGCCTTAGGTGAAGAGAGTTTTAACACTCAGATTGGGTAGATTCAAAGAAAAACTCGATTATAATCGAGTCTACTTTTGCTTAGTGAAAGTCACAAGTGCTCTTAAATTTATGTTGGGCTTTGTGCATGTGGGTTGGGTTGTTTTATCTCTGAGCTGTACTCTTGTTGCACACAATGAGCAAAATGGGGAGTTCACAAGGACACCAATAGATCAGAGAAGGTTGAGGAAGGGACGCCACTTGAGAGCTATTTGAAAGCGATGGAAACCTTCCATCAAGGCCATTCAGCATGTTTTTTAACGTCCACAGGAAATGGGTTTCCTGCACTTGGGCACAAGGCTTTACGTCAGATCCGGAAAACGACATCCTTTCCGACCACATTCTTTTTATGGCGAAGGCAGGGTGAGATTTGGCAGAGATAAATATCAAATCTGGCACACAGGAGGGAATCGAACTTGGCCCGCTACCGACTGAGACAACCCTCCTGTAAGCTTTTCTATAAGTGAATATGAGGATGAAATGTAAGGGTTTCGAGGAAGATGGAGAGAGATTAATTGTCCTTACATTTGAATTCTGAGGAAGAACAAGAGATTAAATGTAACGGTTCCGACGATGAGGAAGAGATTAAATGAAACAGTTCTGAGGAGGAGAAACAAATTAATTATAAGGATTAAAAGAAAGGGTTCTGAGGAAAAGAGATTAAATGTAAGAGTTTTGAGGGGGACGAAGAGATTAAATGTAAATGTTCCAACTTAGGATGACGAATTAGGAGGACAAGAGTCTGAGGAGGACGAAGAGATGAAATGCAACAGTTCTGAGGAGGACGAAGAGATTAAATGTAAGAATCTGAGGGGGACGAAGACATGAAATGTAAATGTTCTAAGGAGGACGAAGAGATTAAATGTAAGAGTCTAAAGAGGACGAAGAGATGAAATGCAAATGTTCTAAGGAGGACGAAGAGATGAAATGCAAATGTTCTAAGGAGGACGAAGAGATGAAATGCAAATGTTCTAAGGAGGACGAAGAGATGAAATGTAAGCGTTCTGAGGAAGAGATGAAATTTAAATGTTCTAAGGAGGACGAAGAGATTAAATGTAAATGTTCTAAGGATGACGAAGAGATTAAATGTAAGAGTCTGAGGAAGACGAAGAGATGAAATGCAACAGCTCTGAGGAGGACGAAGAGATTACATGTAAGAATCTGAGGGGGACGAAGAGATGAAATATAAATGTTCTAAGGGGGACGAAGTGATGAAATGTAAATGTTCTAAGGAGGACGAAGAGATTAAATGTAAGAGTTCTGAGGATGACGAAGAGATGAAATGTAAATGTTCTAAGGAGGACGAAGAGATTAAATGTAAGAGTCTGAGGAGGATGAAGAGATTAAACGTAAATGTTCTAAGGAGGACGAAGAGATTAAATGTAAGAGTCTGAGGAGGACAAAGAGATTAAATGTAAATGTTCTAAGGATGACGAAGAGATTAAATGTAAGAGTTCTGGAGGATGACGAAGAGATTAAATGTAAATGTTCTAAGGAGGACGAAGAGATTAAATGTAAGAGTTCTGAGGATGACGAAGAGATTAAATGCAAATGTTCTAAGGAGGACGAAGAGATGAAATGTAAGAGTCTGAGGAAGACGAAGAGATGAAATGTAAGAGTCTGAGGAGGACGAAGAGATGAAATGTAAATGTTCTAAGGAGGACGAAGAGATGAAATGTAAATGTTCTAAGGAGGACGAAGAGATGACATGTAAGAGTTCTGAGGATGACGAAGAGATTAAATGTAAATATTCTAAGGAGGACGAAGAGATTAAATGTAAATGTTCTAAGGATGACAAAGAGATCAAATGTAAGAGTCTGAGGAGGACGAAGAGATTAAATGTAAGATTCTGAGGAAGACGAAGAGATTAAATATAAATGTTCTAAGGAGGACGAAGAGATTAAATGTAAGAGTCTGAGTAGGACGAAGAGATTAAATGTAAATGTTCTAAAGAGGATAAAGAGATTAAATGTAAGAGTCTGAGGAGGAAGAAGAGATGAAATATAAAGATTCCGAGAAGGAGAAGGAGATTAAATTGAAGTGTTCCAGGGGGAGTGTATTAAATATAAGTCTTCATAAAGAGTTAAAATCCCTGTTTTCCAGTACATATAAGAAAGTAGCTATTTAAAGTTTTCTGAACTTTTTTATTGTTGATATCCACTTTATAATTCTTTCTTTTACTCTTGATTCCATTTATAATTATTTTAAACTGTTACCCTTCTGAAAGGTTTCACGAAAGGCAGCCCATCCCCTTCCCTTCCTCGTAATAGATTTCAATACAACTCGATTTCAACATTTAATCCCCTTTCTTCTTTATCCTTTCACTTTACCAAAATCTTTCCATTCTTTTCGCTCCCTTCCCTCGAGCTCTCTTTCTCTTCCCCTCTCTGCATCTTTATCACCTCTCTCTTCCTCCACTCCGCTCCCGCTGTTCCCATTCCCATGAAGAAAGATGGCCAAGCCATTTAAAAGTTAGTAAAACTCTTACAAATCTGGTAACGCTGAAGAAGAAAATATCGTTAAAGAGCTATCCTTTTCCCTGACTTTAAATTTCTGTCACAAGCAGGTCTGAAACTCCCGAATCACAAACAGCGGTAAGCGCAAAGTGAAAGAGAGAAAGAGAGAAAGATAAAGGAAGACCGAGATCAGAGCATCTCAGGGAGAAAGAGAGAGAGAGAGATTGAAGAAGAACGCCACCAGGTCCTGTCTCCCGCCACCTCTTCCAACAACTATTACCAAGTTAAATTCTTCTTGACAGGTGGCTGCGAATGCTCCCCATTCGAGAGGAAGGACATACATATTAAACGTCCCATGCCGGCGGTTTCGCATTGCAGAGCTCAGCAGCCTCTAACGTCCCATTGCTCTTGAGCATCTTTGTTCCCACCCGTTTCTTTGCCCCCATAAGACCTGCGCGTTCAGCAAGAAGTCGCGTTTTCTTCGTTTCTGTTGCCGCGTCTTTCGTTTTCTTACTTTCCCCCCATCTCTAGTCCCCTCCTTCCGTTCCCCCCTTTCACCCAGTTTGTTCGTGTGTATGGGAATACGTCACTGCGTACGTATGTGAACGTATCTCGTAATGGTTTTATGGTTCTGTCAACCGCTCCCAAAGGAAAAAAGAAGTTTTATTAGCCGTGCTAACATAGCGAAGACCTAGCAATTGCCCCCCCCCCCTCCCCCACGCGCCACTGGGTACGTCAACGTAGCATTCAACTTCGGAGGAAAATTCTCCGCATCTCTTGATTCTTCGCTATTTGTTCTCTTTCATCTTTCCTGGGCGGACTTCACTGGAAATCTTGTTTATTTGCCTCTGCTTGCGTCTCATTTTTTGGCAAATGTTTTGACTTCGTCTCTGCAGGCGCTGAAATTTCAAACGCTCTTCTGATATTCTTCCGCATCTGCCTGAACTTTTTTTTTTCAATTATAGTAACAAATCATCTCACTAAAAATCGTTGCTAATATCTGTCTCTATCGAAGAAGAGTTTTTTTTTTCAACTTATGCTCTTGCAGCCCACCAAACTGTGCCAGTGAACTTTGGCGACCTTTCCATCTTTTATTTTATTATTAATAATAATAATTACTACCTTTGAAAACAGAGACAAAAAACTTATCCAAAACTATAATGCATGAGGGGCATAGTTCAACTTTAGGAACCTGCATACCTAAACTTGTTGGAATGCACGAAGGACATATATAAGCTTTAGTTGTTGCCATACCTGAATCATGGAAAACATGACAAACATGTTTAAACTTTAGAAAACAACATACCTGACTCTTGGAAAACATGAAAGACGTACAGTCTCTCAAAAAAATATCCGAACACTATGGTTGATTACAGAATTTACAAAAAATACCTGGCAACGATTTTTTTAGAAATTAGTGATCTGGCAACCTTCGTGTCACGTGACACGAAGGTTGCCAGATCACTGATTTCTAAAAAAATCGCTGCCAGATATTTTTTTGTAAATTCTGTAATCAACCATAGTGTTCGGATATTTATTTGAGCGACTGTAAATAACATTTTGTTAATAATTTTCGTTTCACAAGAAGGACCGGAACTAGGGGCGGGGGGGGGGGGGGGGGACAAGAGGCCTTGCCCCCTCTCGAGAATACAGTCAGAGGTACAGTCGCTGAAAAAAGTATCCGAACACTATGGAAAACATGACAAACATGTTTAAACGTTAGGAAACAACATACTTTTTGCAACTTTTTACAACAACATTTTTTTTGCCAGATATTTTTTCTGAATTCTGTAATCAACCATAGTGTTCGGATACTTTTTTGAACGACTGTACAACACAACCCAACTCCCCCTCTCCCTTGTTGTTTTATTTTTCTTCTAGATCCGGCCTGTTCACAAGGAACAAATCAAAACGAATCAGGCAACTGCGGGTTAAGACTTATCGAACATTTGGGGACCCACTTGAATTTCAGATACGGTGAAGAAAATCAGCGGTGAAACGTTTGTGGAAACAAGAGACTGCGCAGAAGAGGAAAAAATGATTCTCACAGTTTGATTCAGCCATCAATTATCTATCAATCAACCAATAATCTCAGCGGTCAACATCATAGATGATTGGTTGATCGATAAGTGACTAATAATTCAATCAACCACTGACATCTAAGTACGATTGTTTCGTCATCATTTCCCTTTCATTGTCACAATTGCTTCCACTCACTGGTTAACAGAAAACCACGAGAAGAGAAATTTTAAAGTGTTTCTGCTTTCTTTAAAAGCATGAGGACATAAGACTTAGTTGCATAGTTTTCACCTGCACATAAAGGTAACAAAATAAAATGCATCTGTGGTTTAAACTTTAAGGACCATTTGAGTCTTTAAAGGACTTTAAGGACACCTGAATTTTAGGTAGCATCAAGAAAATACTCCGAAACCTGTAAAATCAGTACTAATGCACCTGAAGTGAAGCGTGTGGACAGATCTAACTTTTTTTTCTGGATTACAGAGGAATCTAGTTTACCTTTGGAATTGTGTGCAACACAAATGATCCTTATAGAACATAGAGTTAATACCTAACCATATAAAACATGGGCTAAGTTGGTTTACCTCTGAGCGGCACTTTTTTGCCCACCATGGGCTAAATGGCCAGGTCACAAGGACCCCGAAGGCTCAGAGAAGGTTGGGGGACGGGACCCACTGGAACAGCTGTTGGGAGACAGATAGTAGCCTCCCATCAAGGCCATTCAGCGTGTTCTTTAACGTGGGGTTGTTTTACCTCTGATCGGCACTTTTTTGCCCACCATGGGCTAAATGGCCATGTCACAAGGACCCCGAAGGCTCAGAGAAGGCTGGAGGAGGGGACCCACTGGAACAGTTGTTGGGAGACAGATGGTAGCCTCCCGTCAAGGTAATCCAGCGTGTTCTTTAACGTGCACAGGGTATGACTCTCCCGCATGCTGAGACATGGCTTAACGTTCCATCCGACGGACGCCAACTTTTCCAAGACCATCGGTTATCCCCTACTGACCATGGGCAGGACGGGGAATTAAATCTTGCTGAAAAAATTAGTTTTATCATGAGTTGGACTCGAAACTATGTCTCCCAGTTACAGTCGCTCAAAAAAAATCCGAACACTATGGTTGATTACAGAATTCAGAAAAAATATCTGGAAACGATTTTTTTTTAAATTAGTGATCTGGCAACCTTCGTGTCACGTGACACACAGGTTGCCAGATCACTAATCAATTCCCTTTCATTGTCACAATTGCTTCCACTCACTGGTTAACAGAAAACCACTGGAAGAATCTGGCAACCTTCGTGTCACGTGACACGCAGGTTGCCAGATCACTAAATTCTGAAAAAAATCGTTGGCACATATTTTTTCTGAATTCTGTAATCAACCATAGTGTTTGGATACTTTTTTGAGCGACTGTAAACAAGAAACATCAAATATTAGCTGAAAAACTTTTACTTTCTTTATTTCAGCTAATTATTCCAAGAGTATTTCTATTTCATTCAAAAATATCTTCTGATTATTTTCTGTTGTCTTTTTTCCAAAAAATGTTTTTAAGAAGAGGGAGAGGGAAGTAGAGAAATCTCGAACCAGGACCACGCGTCACCTTGTTACAACACTTATGGGGACGTGGGTGGCTCAGTCGGTAGCGCGCCAGGCTCGTAATCTGTAGTTTCCAGGTTCGAGTCCCAGCTGGGTCAGCGTTGAGATTTATCTCCGCAAAATTCCCCGCCCTGCCCACGGTCAGTAGGGGACACCGGTGGGCTTGGAAAGGTCGCCGTCCGTCGGATGGGACGTTAAGCCGTGGCCCCGTGTGCGGGAGAGACATACCCTGTGCACGTTAAAGAACACACTGGATGGCCTTGACGGGAGGCTACCATCTGTCTCCCAATAGCTGTTCCAGTGGGTCCCCTCCCCCAACATTCTCTGAACTTTCTGTGTCCATGTGACCTGGCCATTTAGCCCATGGTGTGCAAAAAAGTGCCGCTCAGAGGTAAAACAACCCAACCCAACAACACTTATGTAAACCTTATTTTTTTTGGCTTGACGAATTGGCAATATTAGCAAAATGCGCCAGGCGTGTTCGCAACCAATCTAGTTCTTCCCAGTAATAAAAAAAAATAGAAATTAAATCATATTTTCTCATCTTGTCTGTTTAATTTCAGAGTATAAATTTAGTTCTTGTAAACCAATCAAAATATTTTCATATTCTAGAAGTATCATCTTGATCTTTTTCGTATCATTGCCTTCCCGTGAAAATGACATCACATAACACATAAGGACATTAAACAAAAAAAAAACTCCTTTTAATACATTCCACTTAATGAAGTTGAATATAAAGAATGCAAAATCCAGAATCTAAAGAAAGACAATAAAAACAGTGACAATTTATTTATTTTTTTCCTAGTTTTATTTGCCAATTAATTTTTATAACGTTCGTCCATCAGTAATGCTTACATAACAATCACATACTTGAGAACAAAATTGAATTATTAAATCCCGGAACATGATTGAAAGAGGAAACTAAATTACATCTATAGCAATTGTGTATAGAATAAATATAACGCAGTCCATCGCTTTGGACCCACAAGAAAGCAATTTTCGTAAATATTGACTTCGTAAATATTTTTTCGTCAAATAGCAGTTCCAAAACGACTTCTTTTCGTAATGAAGCGACATCTTAATGTTCCAAATCGCTTAAATTCTTAAACATCTCATTAGTTAAGAGTGCTCTCTCGAGGCCTAAAGCAATCTCGTGTATTAATAATTACTAAATAACCTTAATAACAATATTTTCACTTAATAAACAGATATGGAATGTCAAAAAGGGACTTAAAGTTTTATCGCTAATCACGTGAATAACTAGGGGGAAAAGCAGCTTTTTGTTTGGAAATTATTGGTAAAGAAAGTATTAAATTAATTAAATTTTTTTTGGCAGCATTGACGGTCAGAAATTCATTATATCTAATTTTGAATCTGAAATAAGTTTTAATTAACCTAAAATTATTTCTATAATTAAGTCTTATTAAACTTTGTGGCTTGACTAGTAAAATGATTTTCTCACTTTTAATGTTCACAACGTTACAGAGTGGAAAATAGCAATTTCTTTGAGTTTTAAATATGAGTGCAAAGCTCACAGAGTTCTACGATTAAATCCATATTCTCTGGGATGATTTTTTTTATATACTCTTGTATATTAATTGTATTCAAAAGACAGTAATTTAGCGATAAAGTTAAAGTAACTGTTTCATGTAAGTAAATCAAAATCGATTTTATCAGGAAGTTAAAAAAATGTTGAGTATCCAGACGATATTCACTCTTACCGAAAGTCATGACCAGAATTTAAAAGATTATCAAGAATGCAAAAAATATTTCAAAGGATTAAGATTATTGAGAATAAAGAAAAAAAATCGGATAAATATCGAAAACGAAAGAATAAGAGAAAGTTGTTGTTTTAGTTGTTGTTTTACCTCTGAGCGGCACTTTTTTGGGCACTACGGGCTAAATGGCCAGGTCACAAGGACCCCGAAGGCTCAGAGAAATTTGGTTAAGAGGACCCACTGGGTAGCTGTTGGGAGACAGATGATAATCTTCCGTCAAGGCCATCCAGCGTGTTCTTTAACGTGCATATGGTATTGCTCTCTCGCACACGGAGCTACGGCTTAACGTCCCATCCGACGGACGGCGGTCGTTCCAAGCCCATCGGTGTCCCCTACTGACCGTGAGCAGGGCGAAGAGTTTTGCGGAGATAGATCTGAACGCTGACCCAGCTGGGACTCGAACCTATGAATTACAGATTACGAGCCTGGCGCGCTACCGACTGAGCCACCCCTGCTCCTCGAGAAGAGAATTCAAATGAATTGAATTATCAAACAATTTAGATGACAGTTCAAGGAATTATGGCGAATTGGGACAAGATATCAAAAAACCATCGATAATCAAAAAGGGAATCGGAAAACGTCTCCATACCCGCGAAGAGAATTCAAAATGATTATCGAGAATCCATGTGATACATTCAAGGCATGAGAATCGAGATTATCGATAGCAGAAAAGAGTATACAAAGAATTAAAAATAATCGATGAGATAATTCGAAAGTTTATCGAGAATCCAGATGACAATTCAGAACATTGTGAAGAATCCAGATGATAAAGTAAAAGATTGCCTAGAATCTAAAAAATAATCCAAAGATTATGGAGACTGTGGTTATTCAAATGATTATTCAAAAGACTATCGAGAATCCTGACGATAATTCAAAAGATTTTCGAGAATCCAAAAAATTCGAAGGACTATCAAGAATCCAGACGAGAGGTCAAAAAATTATTAAGAATCGGAACATGAATTCAAAGATTTTGTGAATATTCGAGTAAGGAATCAAAAGAGTATCGAGAATAGAGAAAAGAATTCAAAGTTGACGGAAATATAAAACGAGAAATTGCTCAAAAGAAAGTTAAGAAATCAATCACATCTAAAGTTAAAATTTTACTTTTATTGCATTATTTAAAATGCGTGTTTCATTCAGTTTACTACAATTGGGTTGGGTTGTTTTACCTCTGAGCGGCACTTTTTTGCACACCATGGGCTAAATGGCCAGGTCACATGGACCCCGAAGGCTCAGAGAAGGTTGGGGGAGGGGACCCACTGTAATGGCTGTTGGGAGACAGATGGTAACCTCCCGTCAAGGCCATCCAGCGTGTTCTTTAACGTGCACAGGGTATGACTATATATATATATACTATATCACTCCCTGCCACGGCTTAACGTCCCATCCGACGGACGAAGGCCTTTCGAAGCCCATCGGTGTCCCCTACTGACCGTGGGCAGGGCGGGGAATTATTGCGGAGATAAATCTCAACGCTGACCCAGCTGGGACTCGAACCTGGGAACTACAGATTACGAGCCTGGCGCGCTACCGACTGAGCCACCCCCGCCCCACCCAGTTTACTACAATTTTCAATATTCAACTAAGAAATTGGATTTGTGCAACCCTATTGTAGGGTAAGATTAAGCAAATTTCGATCCCCTTAAGTAGAAAACGTTCTTAGATATTGCAGAATATAAGACACTGATACTGTAGATGATGAAATGATAGCCCTCATAGCTCATTGGTTGATTAATCTATCAATCACTTATTAATCAGCCATTTATCTATACTATAGCTGTTGGCCTATGAGACCATTGGCTGATTGACGAAAAACTGATCGCTGAATCATCCAATGAGATGTGAGAATCATCGTTTCGTCAAATGCGTAGTCTCCTGACCTCATTTTCTTCAACTTATGCTTTACAGTTATGCAGTTAAATTTTCCCAGTTGCCATAAATTTTTAAATGCTGAACAAATATTGTTAAAAATCGAAATTTTAATAGATTTGACTGAAATGTTTAATCTTTTAATCAATTCCTTTTTTTTTATCATATGTTAGACTTCCTGTCTGCCTATACGACACTTTTTTTTCTTGGCCCTATTTCTACCATTGTGGGGGATTTCTGTTAAAAATGAGTTTTAAATCTGACACATTTTTAACTGAAATATATATCTTTGAAACGGGGATTCTCTAAAAGTCCCAAAAATGGATTATAACTCTTAATTTTTCATCTGCTGTTCATTTATTGGCTAGTACAGTCGCTCAAAAAAGCATCCGAACGCTATGGGTGATTACAGATTTCAGAAAAAATATCTGGCAATATTTTTTTTTTAAATTAGTAATCTGCAATGACACGAAGGTTGCCAGATCACTAATTTCGAAAAAAAAATCGTTGCCAGATATTTTTTCTGAATTCTGTAATCAACCATAGTGTTCGGATATTTTTTTTTGAGCGACTGTAGGTGGTCATATTATTTTGATACTAGATCGTGTGGGCTCACTCACGGAAATATTGAGCGTGTGCAGTTACCGTTCACAGCAAACTGGAGCGTGTGCAGTGACTGCACACGCTCCAGTTTGCTATGAACGGTAACTGGAGCGTGTACAGTTGCTGTACACACGCTCCAGATATTTTTCCTGAATTCTGTAATCACGTGACACGAAGGTTGCCAGATCACTAATTTCGAAAAAAAAATCTTTGCCAGATATTTTTTCTGAATTCTGTAATCAACCATAGTGTTTGGATAATTTTTTTGAGCGACTGTAGGTGGTCATATTATTTTGATACTAGATCGTGTGGGCTCACTCACGGAAATATTGAGCGTGTGCAGTTACCGTTCACAGCAAACTGGAGCGTGTGCAGTGACTGCACACGCTCCAGTTTGCTATGAACGGTAACTGGAGCGTGTACAGTTGCTGTACACACGCTCCAGATATTTTTCCTGAATTCTGTAATCACGTGACACGAAGGTTGCCAGATCACTAATTTCGAAAAAAAAATCTTTGCCAGATATTTTTTCTGAATTCTGTAATCAACCATAGTGTTTGGATAATTTTTTTGAGCGACTGTAGGTGGTCATATTATTTTGATACTAGATCGTGTGGGCTCACTCACGGAAATATTGAGCGTGTGCAGTTACCGTTCACAGCAAACTGGAGCGTGTGCAGTGACTGCACACGCTCCAGTTTGCTATGAACGGTAACTGGAGCGTGTACAGTTGCTGTACACACGCTCCAGATATTTTTCCTGAATTCTGTAATCACGTGACACGAAGGTTGCCAGATCACTAATTTCGAAAAAAAAATCTTTGCCAGATATTTTTTCTGAATTCTGTAATCAACCATAGTGTTCGGATATTTTTTTTTGAGCGACTGTAAGGTGGTCATATTATTTTGATACTAGATCGTGTGGGCTCACTCACGGAAATATTGAGCGTGTGCAGTTACCGTTCACAGCAAACTGGAGCGTGTGCAGTAACTGCACACGCTCCAGTTTGCTGTGAACGGTAACTGGAGCGTGT
>JAWZYU010001445.1:0-27332 GCA_038380435.1 Ryuthela nishihirai
GGCCGAGTGGTTAGCGCACTTGGATACTGATCTACGGAACCTGGGTTCGAGCCCCGGGTAAGGCATGGCTGTTTGTGTCATTTTTCTGCTGAGGTCCTGCCATCCTCTCAGACCGTCTCTGACAGACTCCTGTCAGACCTCTGTGGCAAGCAGCTGCTTGAGGGGGTATTTATTTATTTATTTATTTATAAATGAATAAATTATATATTAATATAGGTAAATATACCAAGTGAAAACGTTTGAGGTATGCAGTCCCTTCAACGTTTTCACTTCATGCAGTCAGCTTCTGAACATAAACAAATATTTATAAAATAAACTCATACAACATAAATCATAATATATATGTATGAAAATTTTATTACACACATATAGGTTCTTTTCCAAGCCAATCGATTTTCCTTTTCTCACCGACGACAGAGTTGGGGTTAGCTGGAAAAATCACAATTCAGGCTCAAGGGAGTGAAACCTGCAAGTATGAGATTTGTTTTGGCGCATTACCATTTGAACGTCATCGCCCCTGCATAATTCATTTCTCTTTACGCAAAAATATACTGGTCTCACTTATTTAGAAAGTCACGAGCAGCCACTGTTATTTACATAACTTTACAGTTTCAAACTTCTAAATGCGTCTCTTACACTTTCAAAGCTTTTCAATGTTCTAATTACATGTATCTAGTGTAATACGTTAATTTGTTCTTTAAAATCAAAAGTTCAGCAAAGCAACAATATGTGCGTCGAAAGATACATTGGTTATAGTCTTGATGTGTGTGAAATGTTCATATTATACTGAGTGTAGCCTTGAGAGGTGTAGTATTAGTAAGTTATTCTACTTTGTTCACAAAAATTGATTTCTTTTGCATGTTTTCTATTTTATTTATAGTAGTAACAAACTGTCTCCAGTTATTAATAATGATAATGATGTATCAGAACATTGATGATATGAATTAATGATGAGAACTGTTAAACGTAGTCAAGAAACTATAAATAACTTTAGCAAATTTGCGTCGGGACAATTAGGCTCAGACGGTATCTGAACGCGAAAGGGAAAGATTACGTTCGTGTTAGCAGAACAATATTACATAAAAAATTCGTTTTAATTTGGAGGAAAAAGGTGGATTTCTCCTCATTTATGTGAAAAAAAACTATATAAAAATGAAGACACTGACCTTTGATGACACGCTGATGCTCCTTGCATCTTTAACGGCAAATAATTGTAGCAACCACTCATAGAGCGAATAGACTGCCTCTAGCTGTTAGTGAGAAAGGAGTGTTATAGACACAGCAAATTCTGGAAAGCGTCAAAGAAGGTAGCTTCCTAGAGAGAAATTTCGGCTTCTTAAATAGGGAAATTTGATCTTCTGCTATGCGATACAACGACCAACACAAATTAAGCGAGGTTTTTCGTACACTTCTAGCTCCAATAGCCTAGCAAACTGGTGTTTCTATTTATTATACAGTAAAATATAACACGAGAATTCAAATAATGGTGTATAAAAGTAAAATTTATATTAGAATAAATTTATTAAAGTTAGGAAAATAATTTTACTTTGGTGTCAATTGTATATATATATTATTTTTTATGAGATTTGTAACGGAAATTTCCTTCCCTTGCATCCATGGACGTTCTTAACTTACCCTATAATTGCTTGTTTCCGCTCTTTTTAGTTCCAATGCGTAGCATTTGATATTTTAGAATACCATGAAACAAATTCGTATATTTTCAGTATAACACATTTATGTGCAGAAAGAAAAATATGCTGTGACGTGTGCATATTAATGACGAAATAATATAAATTTCTTTAGCCCAGTGGCCACATTTTTGAAGAGATATGAAAAGAATAATCGAATTGCTACAGATTACAACATTGACAAACAGCCGACGACAGAGAAAATTGTGTAATTAAAGCCATCGGGAGATAACAAAAATAATCTGTTCCAATTAGTCACTGGAATGACTCAACAGCTCAAACTAAATAAATTGGGCAGAATCTTATTAAAAGAATTGATTGGTAAAGGAAACAAAGGCGCATAAAGGTTCTTCAATTATTTCTTTCTCTTCCTCTGCTAGAAACAAGTTATACTGTTATTTTCAAGTTTTTTTTTTCTGCTTCCCAGAGTAAAAGGGTTATTACAATGTCGCTAAACTAATTATCATGGTCAAGCATTTGGATATGTATAAAAAAATATCAGATCCCTGTGTATAGTTCATTTTCAAGTAGAATGTATGGGAGTAAAGTTCAATCATTGTCGAAGCAATGAGGAAATTATCATCAAATAATGATCAAATTATTTGTGAATAAATGAATTTATTTATTTTTTCCGTTTTTTGTGCTTCGGCGCGGAAAAAATAGAGAAAATTGTTTATATATATATTAGAATTTGCAGTTCAATGCCCGAAAAAGATTTGTAATTTATAATTCACAACAAATGCTAGAATTGACAATTAAACATTTTTATGATAATCAGAAGTTAGTGTATTAAGATACTCTTCTTTTTTAGACGCAGAATTTTATATGTGCTGTTTTTATCCCTCAAGTCTAATTAAAGAATTATCAGTGAATACGAAATACAAGTAATAAATTAAAATGCAATGAAATGGATGCAAATTTGTTTATAATATAATCGAAATTTTATAAAGTCGTGAATGCATTTAGATTTTCTCCGTTGACCCCAAACTCTGTCCCTAATAGAAAAGAGTACATTGATGGACTTGGAAAGGCTACCGTTTGACAGATGGGATGTTAAACAGTGGCCGTTAATTTTCAGAGGAACTCTATTCTGAGCACATAAACGAACATTCTGGATGCCTTTGATTAAAGGGTTACATCTGCCTCCTAACCACTGTCCTAATCGCTGCCCAGTCGATCATTTTCTCGTACTCAGTTCGGAGCCCCTGGAAATATGTCCATTTAGTTCACTTTCTGTACACAAAATTCAGCTCAGAGGTAAAGAAGCCATTCCTATCTCCAACTATACGAATATACCCAAGCAGGGAAGAGAAAACAAAAGTATGAATAGGGAAGAGGAGTGAAGCGCAAAGTGTCAAGGGTGCATCTTAGGGGAAAAAAAACAATGCACAAAAATATACACTGATTTAGTTTTACATTAGCAACACCTACCTAATACCTTGTGGGGTTACCTTTTATCCGTAATGAAGTCTTTACACGTTGGGGATAGCCTCCACAAGATATTGCAGGGTGTCTTGTGGTAGTGCCATCCATGCGTTTCACAATGTATCGTGTAATGCCTTCGTATTGGCAGGTGGAGGATGGGAGCATCGAATCGCATTTTCTAGTAGGTTCAAAACATGTTCAGTTGTGTTAAGGTCTGGTGAGTTGGGCTGCCATGGGAGGACGGAGAATTCATTGTCATATTGCTGAAACTAGTTTGCAACCTGCCGGACCGTGTGACATAGCATATTGTCTTGTTGACATAACGTGAGTGTCAGAACACACTCACGTCATGAAGGGGTGTATTTCGACAGTCACAAACAGAAAGGTAGGTGGCCAAGTTGAGCCCTTAATACATTGTGATCAGTGAACCCAGGGCATGCCCGAAAACAGTCTCCCAAACAAATAATACCACTACCTCCAGCCTGCCAAGCACCGACAGTGCATCATGGTGCCATAGCCTCGTGTTACTTTCTCCAAATGCGTACACGCCCATCAGCATGATGGAGCGAAAAGGTGAGTGGTCCAGTGTTGTTGCTGACATGCAAGGCATAATTTCTTGTGTATCACAGTGATCATGGGTACCCTTTGGCAGTCATTGACTGTCACAGACCCATACAAGCTAAACTCCAGCACATTGTCCACGTTTTATTGCTCTTGCCATTCCAACGTTATAGTGAGTGGTTAGTTGGACCACTGTACTCCATTGCTGCTGTCTTACGAAATGGGTCACACGTAGCTCACCATGAATATCATACTTTGTCTGGTTGTTTAACCCTTAACTGTGCTGGAGGGGCCTTTGAAACCCCAAGCACTTTTCTTCTTGCGTAAAATTCGCATTGAATATCAGATTGCGCTCAGATCGCATGTTATCTTTTAGTAATAAGTTGTCACTTGACAGTGGTAAAGCATTAAGCGTGATTTCTTTCATTTTTAATCTGAAACCCCACCAGCATGTAAGTGTTAGTTGAAAACACCAGCATAGTTAAGGGTTAACCATTGTTGAGCCAGTCAGAGTAGACTCATGCCACCACAAAATGGGAGCAGTTCGTTATAGTCGCCATTGTCCAGATAACGACACCTGAACGTTGTGCTCCACAATCATACCATATTGGAAGTTGGAAAGATCATGATGCCGACCCATTCTTCCTCGTAGTAACGTGAAAACCTATTGCAACGTATGTATTCTACATTGACATAACGGCCATTTCAGACATTCTTCCATCACCAGACAGATCCATTCCTACACAAAGGAGTATTACTAATGCAAAGCTAACTCAGTATATAGACCGAAGAGACAAAACATTATGACCAACGAGTCTTTATGCAAATCGAGGCAACTGAATGTAAACGACGGAGCGTGTGGAGGTCATGAAACTGTATAAATAACACTTGATATTGAGCTCTGTTAATCAGTGTTATTCTTGATCTTCAGTTGGGAAAGGCAGCGGACATAAGTGAATTTGAGAAAGGCCAAATTGTAATGGTCAGACGACTAAGTCAGAGCATTGCCAATACGGCAAGGTTTGTGGGGTGCTCACGGTCAGTTGTGGTTAGTACCTTCAAAACGTGGTTGAGGAGGAAAAACCACGAACCGCCGGCAAGTTGTGGCCGACCATGGCTCATTGATGCTAGAGGTGAGCGAAGGTTAGTTATCCCGTATGCTACTGGCCAACAGAAGGGATATTGTGGCGCAACTCGCCCGTAATTTGAATGCTGGTGGCGGAAGTAATGTGTCACAACAGAGTACATCGAATCCTGATGAAAATAGGGCTGCGTAGCCGCAGGCCGCTCCGAGTGCCATCGAAAGCACCTACAATGGGCACACGAGCATTAAAACTGGACCTTCAATGATTGCAAGAAGGTCGTCTGAATGAATCTCGTTTCCCGTTGCACCATGTGGACGTCGTTTACCTAGGGAAGTGTTGGCACCAAGACACACCGTGAGACAAAAGAAGCAGGTGGAGGAAGTGTAATGTTTTGGGCAATGTTCTGCTGTGAGACCCTAGGTCCAATAATTCATGTGCAGGAAACTATGACGTCTACCATATACCTAAACATCATTGCAGACTAGGTGCATCCTTTCATGGCAACAGTATTCCCTTCTAGTAGTGCTTTCTTTCAGCAGGATATTGCGGCATGCCACACTGCCCTGATTGTTCGAGAATGGTTTGCAGAACATGAGGAAGACTTCCAGGTATTGCCCTGGCCTCCAAATTACCCAGACATCAATCCAATCGAGCATCTGTGGTTTGTATTGGAACAGCGTATCCTATCTGCGGAGGCTGAACCACGTAACTTACAAGAGTTAAAGGATCTGCTGATAACGTATTGGTACCAAATACGAAATTCTGTTCTTCTTTTTTGAAGGTAAAACCTTTTTTTTTTTTTCTTAATTATTTTTCAAAAATCTTTCTTTACATGAGTAAAGAAACTGTCGGATTTTTTTTTCACTGAAGTGAATATGCTATTCTTCTTTTATGATAATATATTTTTCGTTTTCAAAGACAATGAAGTTTTTCATTTTCTGACTTTGCAACTCTGAAAATTCGAACTCAAAATGATTTCTTCGTTTATTAAAATAAAAAAAAAAGAGTTGTTTCCGACTTTTGTGGAAAGGGAGTAAATCGGCACTATTAATGTAAACATCTTCACCAAGATCTCTACCACCCGAATTCCAAATATCTTGGCTGAATAGTTCGTTTACAATAGCGTTTCAAACTTGATTCTTTAGCAAATTTTGCTCCCTTTAACTGTAGAAGTATTAGTAGGATTCAGAAAATGTAAATTTTAATATTTCGTTAATATTTGTCCAACCAAAAAATAATTTGCCATTTATCGCAAAAAAACAACAAAGTTGTCTGAAAAGAGTAAATTTTGTATTCCTCTTTGGAAATTGAAACGTTTGCGATAGAGCAGTAAATAAAACGTATTCCATTTCCGGGTATTCTTCTGAAATTCTAATTATTTTATTTTTATCGAATTTAAATAAAGATACTTATGTGTTTATGTGCTCTTAGAGTGCCATCACTCTAAATGGTTTACTACCATATCAATGTGCAGGAACGAATTATATGGCAGGCTGAAAAATAATTGCCTTGATTTGTTAATGAACGTCTTCGTGATTTCGCGGATTGTTTTATTAATACTCGAGAGGGTTTCAGACATTATTTTTCAAAAAAATTTCTTCTCATGAAAGAAACTGTCGGATTTTTTTTCACTGAAATGTTTTCCTTTCTTTTCTACTCCTTACTAACGCTTTTGTTACCAAGATAGGTAAGGAAATTTTAATCTTAAAATCGACTATTTTTATACATTAAAAATCCTAGGCTCTAAGGGATATTTTTGATAAATTATTGTTACTGTGCATCTAGAAGTCATCGCCAAGTAGTCAATTGACACTAAATATCCCTAGAATTTATAAAAAGTGGAATTATGCCTAGTATGTATAATCTGAATTTCCATCTGATTTTTATAATATCCAGTGCCACCAAATATTTAAAACATGCAATTTCACCTATTTATAATACCTACTTATTCAATCACGGCTAAACTATTGAATAAAATGATCATAAAAAATGTGGAATTTTTAAGCTCAATATGTCGGAAATGATGAAAGGTTTCTTGTGGTATTTAAAAGAGCTTCTCATTAGAGTAGTACCCTGCAATAATCCGAATAGTGAAAGCAAATAGATATATATTTGTCCACTATTTTTTCCTTGTTTGCTACACAAGCTTGAGAAATATTTTTTTCTTGGGGATGGGGTGATGGAAAAGTTTTTCTAAAATATGCCCAGTGTATTCTTGCTGGCAATATTTCGCATTTTACTGATTTTCATAAAGCAACTACATGTGATAACTACAACTGATTCGTAAAAACAACCCTGCAACGGTGAGCTTTTTCGTGGCAACTCTACAATGGCTTAGCTATTATTTGAAGAGATGAGTACAACTGCCTCCTACGTTTCAAGTACGTTTATATATAAATGGGTTTTATTCCTCCCACGTCTGAAAGACGTTAATGTAATGCCAAAGGGTTCAATTTATGTGACGCGAAAAAATGTCCATTCTCACGCAAATTTTCTGAAGGTATCTTTTCTTTTGGTAATTTTTAATTAGATTATTTTTCTTTCTCTTTGCTATGTAAATGCTTTCAGAATGAGGGTTGGCTCTGTCGATAGTGCGATAAGGTCGTAATCTACAGTTCCCAAGTTCGAGTCTCAACTGTGTTATAATGTTCAAGATTTATCTGTACTAGCGTCAACCTGGCTCTCAGTGCAAAAAGGTACATCAAAAGGTCTACGGCCGTAAAACTGGGCATTAAATCGTGGCCCCATGTAAAAGAGAGACACACACTGTTGCACTTTAAAAAATACTAGATGGCTTTGACGAGAAGCTCCAATTTATTATCCTAACAGCTGATCAACATATACACTTTCCCGATCTTCTCTGGGTCTTTGAGGCCCTTGCAAAATCAATCAAATTGTCATTTAGCCCATTGTGTGCAGAAAAAGAGCCCTCAGAGATTAAACAACCCAACATTCCAATGAACTAAGATTGAGCAGTTTTACCACTGAGCGGCATTTTCTTGCACGGAATGGCCAATCGTGACGAAGAACTCCAAAGGCTCAGAATTGAATAAGAAGCCACTTGACAGGTTTTAGGTGAAAGATGGAAGCAATATGACTCTACTTTACACGGGCGTCGCTTCAACTTGGATTCTCAATATCTTTTTTTGTGGTGACCCAGGACGAAGATTACAGTTAGGTTTTGGCGAGTGCTGGACTTTACTTCTATAGTACTGTTCAGCCCCGATGGTGAATAGTGATAAACGTGGCATCTCCCGATAGATGTAGTGCAGTCTCTGAATTGCAGAGCATCTGGGTTTTGTCATAAATTATATTACCTTCTTTAAACGGTACCACGACTTAATGTCCCATGCGAGTGACGGTGGCCTTTCCAAGTCCATCGGTTCTCTTTTCTCACCGACTACTGAGCGTGAGTTAGCGGAAAAAATCCCGAGGCGGACTCGGTCAACACCACCTAGAGGAGAAGGCCGTACCACTGATTTGTGACGTCAGCATTACTAGACCGGACTGCCGGCAGAATAGATTGAGAGATAGCTTATCCTTGTTAATAGAACTTCCTATTTAGATTTTGAATATTCACTAATAAATCATTAAAATAATTTGTTTTCATATAATTAAAAAAAAAAATCCCACATTTTTCTAATTTTTTTTTTAGAGATAACTTTTTTTTTGCTTTGACTAGTATTGTAAACCATTAATTACCGTTTCCGATTATACAGATAGCTTTAAATTATTATTTAGATAATAACACTCTTTAAATGTTCGGAAATTTCAAAACTTTTAACGAATTTTGCAAACGATCGATTAATGTATTGAACAAGTACTAAATTTTCACTCTTAAAGGATTCTAGAAGAGCGAAATATATTTAGAAAAAAACTACTTGTTACAAAATACCACAGTTATCTATTTTTTTTCACAAATATGTATGTATATATATATATGAGGTCTAAAACATTATTTAATGAAAACAGTATGTTTCAATATTGCATATTTTAAGAAAAACAACCAACAAATTCCACATTAAAAATACTTTTATTTACAATATGAGAAAACAAATATATATAGGATACACATTACAATGAAACAAATATTTCATTGTTTACTTTATTTTTAAGAAAATTGTGCAATCAAAACAGGAAAATTCACCAATCATATGGGAGAATTTTTAAGCAATATGAAGGAATTGTGCAATACTATTTAAATGGAAAAGGAAAATTTTATGATATTACATTCATCCCAGTTGAACTCTTTTTTTTTTTTAAATAGTTTAATAATGAAAGCTGTTTTTAAAATGCATCACATTAATAAAAACTGTTTCTAGGACAACTATGGCTTTTAAATAAAAAGAAAAGATAAATTGCTTTCCCAAACTTTTTCACCCTAATGCATATTAAAACTAATTTCTTCACATAACATAGAAATTTTTATTCTTTTTGCTATCATAATAAACTTTAATAATAGGAAAAAAAAATTCTGAAGAAACATGAAAGCAACATCTAAATGCATGTGGTCAAAAGGTTTGAACAGATTCAAAATACAACAGAAATATAAAATACAATGAGTATTATATAATGTAAAGGTCACATTGAAATATCCATATACACTCAGTAATTATGAAACCTAATTCCATGTTATGTCAATGTAAAGCTAATTTCAAACCTTTGTAACTTTTAAAATGAGCTTTTATGAAAAAAAAAATGAAATGAAGATCAATTAAAGATCTCAATCAAATTTATCTAAATCTATGTTCATTAAAAATCAAAGAATTATGAAAACTGGGATATTTAATATGAACAATGGCTGTTTTAAAATATTGTTCTGGGAAGTAGTTGAAATAAGTTAATCTCAAAACAGTATCCCATATTAAATTTTATTAGCATAGTTTTAGCAGAAAATGTAACAATTATTTAAATTTTCACCAACTCTGCAGAATGCGCATTACTGTTTAAGATGTTGATATATAATAAAATACCCCTTCAAACAGCTGCTTACAACAGAGGTCTGACATGAGCCTGTAAGTTTATATGCCATAGTAGGTCTGTGAGGATGGCGGAAACCCGGCAGAGAAACAACACGAACAACCATGCCTTACCTAGGGCTCGAACCCAGGTTAGTAACCAAGCGAAGCCTCTTTAAATACTAAATGAATATTATTGGAATATAGAAAATTAAGATAGATTTTTAACTTATATATATTCAGTCATATTTTCCCATGAAATGTTTATTTTAGAAATTACAGAGCTTTGAAATTATCTTTCCATTGACATAACATGGGATTGGTTGGTCATAATTAACAGAGTGTATATGGGGTAGTTTCATGGCAGCAAACACAGACTTTTATACCACAGAATTGAAAATATTTATGATAATATATTTGTACATACATGTAATAAGAAAAGATTTAACTTGTAAAATTTGCAGCTATATATATAATTAGCAGAATTGTAGCATCATCAGCAACTCAGATTTAATGACATTGCAAAACTTGAATTAAGTAAAAATAAAGTACTACAAGCAATATATATCAACTATTGAACATTTTACTAACATTGAATAGATAGAATTAGCATCTAAAATTTTCTTATATTTTTATAGAGGTCAAGCTGTTTCAAATGATTCAGTAGACTCCAAATGTGCAAATCAAATTGAAGAATTAAAAAAATATCTAGATGTCATTTACATAAAGGTTGATGAAGTGGCAAAAATAAACTACACCAGTAGGTTCTTAATAGGCTTCCTTCCCAAAGGCAAGTCGACAAAATAACTTTAAATTTGTATGGGGTCAAAAATATACAGAACAGAAAAAAATGTTTTGCTATTTTGTAAAGAGCATATACTTAACATGCCTGGAAACATATTAAATAAAAACATTATTCTAATCTTGACCTTCTGCAGAGTTTTTTAAATTTAAGTCATTAACTATTATGCATATCTTAACTGCCATATCTGGTGAAGATGTTTTCAAATGCTAAGAGCAACAGGGTATATTTCCTTTATAAACAGATATCCTTACACTAAAATTTTAATATTACTTGAACTCACTATCAGTGTGAAACCAATTATTAACAAAGAACTTGGAAGAAGAAAATATGTATCAGAACCAGTACAAGGTTTCTAATAACATAGTCAATCATCTCCCTCCAAGCAGAAACTGACATCCCCCAATGATACAGAAAACCTTATTGATCTGTTGACCAGGCTAGTTCATAGGCATATCAAACACCCATTGGCAATAACTATTGGAAATTTAAAAAATCCTACATTTGCAAGGCAGAAGAAGCCACAAGATATGCATATATATTAAAGAAAATCAAGGAATAAATTAACTTCTTAAATCTCCCATGGCTTTTACAAAAACCAAAGATTGACACTTACGTTTTCTGCTTATAATGTTCTCAATTTAAAGTAATGAAGGAAAAATAATATTCAGAAAATTCTATTTGCAGTTTAATGAGTTTCAGTTGATCATTTCATCCAGAAACTGGTGGTATATGTTCCAACAGAAAATTATAAATTTCATACCCCACTAAATGCATGTATAACAGAAGCAATGAAATGGATTGGAAAGAAAACCATATACTGTCACATACTGCATCCATACTGAATAGCTGTCCAAACAAAAGCATCCACCCCAAGTATTTCATACATTGATAAAAAAATTTAAAGACAACCAAAATATAATTTATCTTCAGGGGTCCAGCCATAAGAGTATAGTGGGAAGTGAAAATGTTGTGGAATTGGCAAAAGATCACTCAAAAGTAACACTAAACACAATATTAAGAAAATACCTACTGACAAGTGCAGGTAGAGATTCCCTTTGATCATAGATTTAGCCACAAAAGACGTGAAATCAGTAAAATAAAAATGAAATAAATCTAGTAGACCCTGTACAGTAGCAAAATATAGTTAAAGGAACTGAAAATAGCTATTGCAGCTTGCATGCAATAAAATTTCCACTAAAATATTGCAAAACATTTGACAATAAAGTTAACCAGTTTTTGTGTCTAAAAAACAATGGTTGAAACAATAGCACACCATTCCAAAGGGTTTTCCACCATTGTATTTATTGGGCTATAATTATTTGAAGGTGGGTCTATGATGTTGTGGAGACTTTTCCATTACAGTGTATCATTACTTTCCAAAAAGCTTCATGCTAACTGATGAAAATGACAACCAGCTATTTTTACCTCCCTCCAAATTTGATATTTCTTAACCTACTTTTTAACATTAGATACTTTCAGGTACTTGCAGACTAACCTAGTACACGAGCAGATGGACAATCCAAAGACTCGTGTAATAAGAAAAATCAAACAGCATGCTTTATAGAAGATCCATGTTCAATTACTGGCTCAAAGCCTGTGGAAATTGTTTTCCAGATATTAAAGATGAATGAAGATTAATAATTTCTTTATTTAATCATCTTTATTTAACAGTTTAAAATAAATTATCTGCATTGGGTGAAATTAAGACATTGGATTCTGGACTCAAATAAAATATTTACTTAAAAATATCAACCACTGATATCAAATTTGTAACATGATTGAGATTACCAAACATAAATTTTTGAATTATATTAAATCTCATAAGAGTAATTTTTAAGATGTGAAATTAGACAATCAGCATTTTGACTTTAACACAATATCAAATTGTATAAAAATCTTAATATAATTTTCTCAAAGTGAAAGTAACATACACAAATTAATCCACAGTACCTCATTGATTTATTAACATTTAATCACTATCAAACTCCTTAAGTATTATGATGATAATGAGTATAGTGGAAAAATTACCTTAAGCCAGGTGAGATCCAAACACATAACCACCAGACGTAGGGTTACTCGATGCCAATGTTATAAAAGGAGGATATGCTTTCTTTGTGAAATAAAATAAGTTTTTTCATACTAAGTTTTTTGCCAAGTACTAACAGTTGAGTCAAAAAAAAAAAACAATACTCATTAAATATACTATAAAATATATGGTGCAGTGATTTTTATTCCTATTTCATAAACAATCAAAGGTTATTTCTCCTAAAGTGTCATAATGATTAGTAACTATGCACTGTCATAAAAGGTAAACTTTCTGTTACTTCAAACTCTGACTGAGGTAGTAGTCAGCAATGATTTCAGTTTTGGGCGTAATATTTTTTTAAAGTGTATTTGTGGATGCTTTAAAAGTAGTTGAACAGTACCTCTCCATCAGTATATGGATACTTTAGAGGTCAGAAAACTTTCTCCCAGTTTTCATGTCAAACATGCTGGTTTCTCTTTCAACATCAGATGGTGCAAAGTGGAGTTCACACACCTATGTATGCAAAAGAAATATTAAGAATATGTACAAAAAAACCTCTGATGAATGATAAACATTAAAACAAAAATCCAAACACCAGGAATACTGTTCACCATACACTAAAAAATTTTATTCAAAACTGAAGACTTTTTACCTTCGAAAAAGTAAAAGCTATAATTGTATTCAAAACAATTCTATAATCAGTGTATTTTCTAAGATTTCAATAAAAATCCATGGTTAAAAGAATGAATTCTCCCAAGGAATGCACCTATTCTACCAGTAAGCTGGTTTTTCTCAATATTTCTAGCACTTCTTTTATCATATATAGTTCACCTTGAAAGCTAATGCTAACCATCTAATAGCATTCCACTGCTAGTACTAACCATAAAATGCTTTTGGTAATGCCACTATAAGGTGATAATGTAAAATAAAATACGAAAAATCATACTGAGCTGATAATCATTTAAAACAACACTCTTATGAATTAAAGTTTTGAAATATTCCAGTCCAGGAATTGAGCCTGAAAACAACTCCAGTAATAAGTTTATTGTTTCAGACAATTTCCTCTTACTGTAATTTTCAGTTTATTAGGCATAAATTTGTTTATATAGACAGCACCTGGTATTATACTAATGCTGAAAGGTATTAGGAATTGATTGGTCAGGAAGTTTACTGTTGTCGACAGTTTCTACAATAAACTTTTACCATTACATATCAGTAAAATCAAAAAACCTCAAATTTTTGTGATAATTTTTGGATTTCTTCAGTTGTAAAATCCAAACCAGTGGTCAGTACAGAGGATAAACTTTGAAGTTAACTAGAAAACAATATTGTATGCATTTGTGGTGTTTAACATATTTATATTCACATTAATAGATGAAATGACAGATATCCCCTCAAATATTCTCTAATATGATTATAGAATACATTTGTAACAGAATTAAAACAAAATCTGCAGTCACATGCAATAAAGATATGACAGTAGATTGTTATACCTTTATTATCATTTACCTGACTTATCTCATTTTACAATGAGAGTGATTGGAAATATATGCACTTTTAATTACTCCTTTGAAAGTAAAAAATTCTTTAACTTTACTATTAAATCCTTTTTCAAAATATCCTTTCATTTAATAATCCATATGTACGCTAGATGTAGCCCACCCATTCTTTAATATCCCTATAACTTGACCTGATTTCAGAGATATAACTATGCAGAATAATTTAATGCTGAAAGTTATTAGGAATTGATTGGTCAGGAAGTTTACTGTTGTCGACAGTTTCTACAATGAACTTTTACCATTACCTGTCCTGCTTTTATTAAAAAAAAATAGCTGATGTGTGAGGTAGGCAAAACTTCAGCAGGAAAATAATACATATTCACAAAGCCATCTCTAGGCTTTGAACATGGGTCCAATTTGTATCCAAGTATACTAGTAATAGCACCAAAATAATTTCTAATACTTATGCAGAGATTTTATATTTAAAAGTAGGTTTTCCCATGATCTTGCCTTTGGCTTATATATGTATTTCAAGTTTAACAGTATTATCGTATTAACTTATACGAGATATATTTGAACTCTATGGATATATAAATATAGTGATATAACATTAGACCCTGAAACTATCCCAACAAAAGTACCAATTTCTTAACTTACTACTGTAATCTATTAAATAAAAAGTCTGGTCACTGTGAAATATTCTTTCCTATTTAAGCATTTTAGCATATGTACATTCGACATTTTTTATTCCAGCATATTAGGTTTCTTACTTAATAAAAATAACGTCAAATTAATCCATAACAGATCAATGATATTATATATTTATATTATATAAACGTAACATACAATAGTTAAAACGATAATTTTTACTTTAGAAGTTCATAAGTATGACAACAGATATTAATACAGAATAAAGTTCTTCTTACCTTGGATGCTTTCGTTGGACAGAAGTTTTGCCTTGGTATTGAACGAATCCATTTCTGTCGCAAATCGATATCTTCTGGAAATTTAAAAACTGAGAATATTTGTTCCCCATCGTAATTGCTCCTGCACTGAGGAACGCAGCAGCGCGATGGCATTTCGCTAAAAAAAATCAATGAACGTAATAACAAACCACACTAAATCATACGTTTTGCCGAACTAGCTAAACACTAACAAAGGCAAGATGGAGGCGACGCTACTAGCTACGGGTCGACTAAAATTGACGTCATCAGAATCGCTTCACCGACTGGTAGGGCCTTCTCCTCTAGGTGGTGTTGACTCGGTGCGTTTACTAACCTGAGAACAAGCGGCTTGCTGTCGACCAAAGAAACTTTCGTCTTATTCTAATAGTCTTTCTTGCTTTAAAGAAAGGATCTTTTAAACACGTAACAAAATAAAATTTTTACACGTAACAAAATAAAAGAGATGCGTTCCCAAACTTAGAATGCAAAAACTCAAAGGATTTAAGAGCAATTATTATCTTTTATGTTAAGTACTAAAGCAAAATCAACAATTATATTTACCATACATTTTCCACAGCTTTCTCCAAGCTTAGAATTATAGTAGTAAGTCAAGAATGGTTAGCTTAGAATTATAGTAGCAAGTCAAGAATGGTTAGTCTTTAATAGACTTAACTGGCATTTTGAAAATCATAACTTATTTGATTTTAACTTCTTTGGTTTTAGACCAGGACGCTCCACTAAGGATCTATTATTGAATCTTATCTCAGACGCTGAATTTGCAATTAAAATGGTTTTTTCCTTGTTGCAGTTGTAATAGATTTAGAAAAGGCTTTTGATACAATCTCACACCAAGGATTATTAGCTAAAATTAGAAAATTTAAAATTTATGGCAATATGTATCACTTTTTCTCTCATATAATACAAAATAAAAACTTTAGAGTTAAAATTGCAAATAACTTCTCAAATAAATATGAACTTAAAAATGGAATAATTCAAGGAGACATACTTTCTACAATATTCTTTAATATATATCTAAATGACATCTCAGAAATTTTTTCCTCAGATATTTCATATAGTACATATGCAGATGACCTTATCTTCTGGACCATTCACACAGATTTTAATATAATAAACACAACAATACAAAATACTCTTAATAAACTAGTATATTATTGTAAAAAATGGAATTTAAAAATATCATCAGAAAAATTAAAAATCACATATTTTCACAAAAGACAGAAAATCACAAATGAAATAAAAATAACTTTAAATAACACATAATTAAAAATTACAGATAATATAAAATTTCTTGGACTTCATCTGGACCTGAAATTATTATGGAATCATTTTCTTAAAAATGCAAAAGAAAAAGCTACTAAATTATTTAATTTTTTAAGATTCCTTGGAAGCTCTAAATGGAGCTGCTCCACAAAAACCCTTTTATTAATATTTAATTCTGTAATTCTACTTAAATTTGTATATGGAATTGAGCTCATAAATAACATTTCTCAAGCAAAAAATAGAAAATCTAGAAACAATTCAAACAAAAATTTTTAAAATTTTGCATTGGACTTTTGCAATCAACAAACAACTTAAATATATACGCTGAAACTGCATTTCCCACAATTGAAATAAAAAAAAAATATTTACTATCGAATTTAATGTTTCGAATAATCACTAAAAATCAACAACACCTTATAATAAATAAATTTAATAATAACTTTCAAGATACAACTTTGAATGGTTTTTCAGAAAAAGAGAAGATATTGGAACTAATAAATAATAAACTTAGCGGAGATTATCTTCCAAACTTTCCCTGCTGGATTTCAACATTACCCATTATTTCTGATAAAACACCAGGAATTGAATCTAAAAATCAATACGATAAATCAATTATAAAATCATTAACTGACACATTTATCAGTGATAACTATAAAAATTATATACATGTATTCACAGATGGATCTCTTAACTCTGACTCCACTATCACATCTGGAGCCTTCTATTGCCCAAATGAAAACTATGAACACCAATTTAAATTTAATATAACTAAACTAGTAATTATAGCTGAGATGTTTGCTATTATTATAGCAATCAACTGGGCCTTAAAATATAAAAATAAAAAATTGTCATATTTACAGACTGTAAATCATCACTAGATATTTTTTAACATAACCCTTTCAAAAATGATTTTTCAATATTTATTAATGATATATTTACTTTAACTTACAAACACATAGATCAGAATAACATTATAGCTTTACAATGGATACCTTCACATGTTAATATAACATATAATGAACATGTAGACACTTTAGCAAAATAGGCAAAAAGATCTAAACCACACTATAAATTCTCCTTATCATTTTGTTATACATAAAAAAATAAATAAAATAAAATTATTGGCAGAATTACAGAATTGGTACATGACAAAAGCTAGGAACACACATAGATTTCAAATCTCTAATAACATTGGTAAATTTAATAATTTTGGATTAAAGAAAAAAGAAATCTCTATGATTTTAAGAATAAAATCTAATCTAGCTCTTACAAATTCCACACTATTTAAATTTAAAAAAATAAACTCACCAAATTGTTTTTCTGCAATAACATACAAACACTAGAGCATATAATATTCAGTTGTAACAAATATGAAGAGGATAGAAAAATATATTTTAATAAATTGCAAAAATATAATGTAAACACATTTAATTTTAAAAACATATTAGAACCAACATCAAAAAAATTAAAACTAACTTTTTATGAATTATTAATTAATTATCTCAAAAACATCAATCTCTTAGATAAACTATAAAAAAGATAAATGAATAATAATTAAAAAAAATTAAAAAAAATGAATGATTATAAAATGAATAATAATTAAAAAAAACATATATATATATACATACGTAAGGATCCACAAAAATTATGCCTGAATGAGACTGCATTGTTTTAACTCTTTGCAGGAATATTCAAAGTTTGATGTGTATTGATGATGATGATGAGTCAAGAATGCTAACTTTCAGGACATTTTCTTCAGTAAAAAATACTTACCACTCTTCCGTTTTTAATGCTTCATTCACATCAATTTCTTATTTGCATTATCTATATCAATTGTAAATTCTATTTGAATACACGTATATCAACCTATTAGTCTGCAGCCATTAATTTATACTGATATCAATTACAATCGTGTATTAATTTTTAATAGCAACTTTTCAGTTCTACCTATCGATATTTTCATTACTTTTCTCCTTATTATTTTTTAATTTAGAAAACTATACATAAAATAGAATACAAATCTACGTAGAGTTTGTATTCTAAGTTGTCTAATTTTCAAATGAACTCGTGTTATACGTTATTGTTGCCAAGGTCTCTAAATGTACTTACGAAATGGTGGTTTGTAAAGAAGCAAACCCACGTATGGTGTTTAGCTACTTTTCTCCTGATGGAACTTTGCTGCTACGGAGATCTTTCATTAGCCAGGTTACAAACACTCAAGAAAAGGCTTGGTTATTTGAAGACAGATCTGGAGTCCATTAGAGGAAACGGGAATCTCTAGTCAATGATGCTGAGTGTCCTTTTCGAACACAAGGTAGCTTGTCTTGCACAAGAAGTGACGTCTCCTTTTCTCTCCTCAAAATAAGAATTTCCCAGTGCAATTCGGTATAGATGGTAGCCATTGAATCACTCCAACATCTGTAATGTATACCCGCAAGATTCTCTGGGAACAAGATACGTCGTATAAGGTTGTGTTAAAATGAATGCCTAAAAGGAACGTTCTAAGTCAGTATTAAATGGCAGATTCCCTGGCAAGAATGGCCTAAATCCGCAGACCCTTTCTATCGGCAATTCAGAAGAATAATATTTCACCTTATGTGAGTCATATACACCCAGTGGTCAAAACGTTTGTCACAGTAGTAAAAACGCATTACAAGATAACTATAGGGTGCTGAACAACGAGATGTTTATTTTCTAAACCAAGTTTTCTTTTTGTGAACGACAACCAATATAAGTCAATACACGTACTACGAATTAATACACGAAACAGATTTCTTGTAGCAAAAATATTTATATATATAGACAGTTCGGAATTGAACCAAAACCTGGTGCTGTAGCGCGACATGAAAGCGAATATAAGGTAAGGATAAAATAAATTAATTTAAGGTAAGGACAAAAGTGGCCGTCCCGTGGCCGAGTGGTTAGCACGCTTGGCTACTAATCTAAGGGACCTGGGTTCGAGCCCTGGAATTAGGCATGGATGTGTGTGTCGTTTTTCTGCTGAGGTCTTGCCATTCTCTCAGATCTCCTACTGTGGCATATAAACTGACAGGCTCCTGTCAGACCTCTGTGGCAAGCAGCTGCTTGAGGGGGTATTTATTTTATTTTTATTTAAGGACAAAAGTAATCTCATTAACGACGAAATCAGTTTCACATAAATAGGCGCAAATGGTCTAGAGAAGGAGATGCTCAATGTGTTCTCCACCACACATCAGTAAAATCATAGGCCATGAAATCTCACTCTGGTGTAGAGAACTCCATATTGGAAGCTAATTTCGCCATGATCTAATTAATATTAACTTGAACTTGAAATTACACCTGAAACTGCAATATAATCCTACCGAAGGAATGGGTAGATACTTCACGGTGTATAGATTTTAGTAAGCTTGAGGTGATGGCTTATTTTGCATACATTTATATAGACAGGGTGAATCTGAAAAAGTGGGCAAAACTTTACGGGGTGGTAGAACGCAGCTATACGAGCAATATTCGTGTTAGAATGTATGGTCGGAACGCAAGCGGTGAGAAGTTAAAAGGTAGTTTTCCACTGTCACATTTAAAGAATGAACACAAGAAGGAGAGGATATTATGTGCCTCACTTGCATTCCCGTCCGCCGCACCGTACACAAAGTGCATATCCGCCATTTCGTGGTTAGTATAACCAGCCATCCTCTCGGCAATCCACGGTAGAAATGCCGTTGGGTGCGAGGACCGACCCTTTTATACCATTTCCAACGCCACCTAGCGGCTCGCCGTTTGCGTTCCGCCCATACATTCTATGACGAATATTGCTCGTATAGCTGCGTTCTACCACCCCGTAAAGTTTTGCCCACTTTTTCAGATTCACCCTGTATTGCTTTATCGGTAAACATATATATATATATATGCATATTTTAAAACAATCCCTAATGAAATATACATAATACAAAGGGTCTTTGTACACCTTAAACACAGATCTGGTATATTAATCGCAAATCGTCTAATTAGCTTAGATCCTTAATCAGCGCAAATTTTAATCTTATAGTTCAAATTTTTCTAAGTTTTCAAACTAGAAGATTTGTGGAAACAGTCTCCCAAATCACCGCTTCACCACATTTTTTAGTCCAATACACACTTTTGAGAACCAAGAAAAAGCAAAATGCATAGCGATTTTTTAACAATAATTTATTTTATTTTGTTACTATAATCGGTCATTATTTTAATATTACTCATTTTATTTTTAATATTCTATATTCACCTAAGAAGGTCGACCAGTTAATTGAATACGAATAATTCAGTTACATAAAGGCAAAACACGCTCCAGTTAAATAAACATGAGTTTGCCAACTAGCAGGACATGAACCCACTTTTCTACAGATTCATGTAAGACATTCTAACCACTGAACTAGAATTTGCTAGTCGATTCCGATAGCGTCATCTATCGATCATAGTTGCCATTCCGATCGGGAATCGGAATATGATTAATAGTGCAATTTTTAATTGCAACTATGATCGATAGTTGCTCTGACTAAGAAGTTATAAGAAAATAACTCATTCTCAAGGTGTTATTAAAGAAATCATCAACCAATAGTAAATGCACAGAGTTTACTATTAACGTAGAAGTCAATGAATCAATAAATAGTTTTTATGGAAAAAATGAGTGTGCCAATTCGCGGGAACAGAGTTTACTCTTGACATAGAAGTCAAAAACATATTTACTATCGGTTGATTATTTCATTTATGTTGTTTTGTTGGGTTTTTTTTTCCAAATTTTAATAGAATTTGAAAAAGTATTAAATTTTTTTAACAAATATTCTTGATCATAAGGTAAAAGTAACATTCCCAATTATTTGATACAAAAATGAACAAAGAGAAAAACGGTATCAAAATTACTTTTGAGATGAAACGAAAACATAATTTACAATGAAGAGAATAGGGTGATGAAAAGTTTTGCATATGTAAATAATTTACAGCACACCTGAAGCTTCTCACGGCACACCAGCTCAAAGCCCTATTCGACATGAATCTGTAGAAAAGTGGGTTCATGTTCTGCGAGTGTGGTGCGAGAAAAGTGGGTTCATCTTCACTATAACAAATTTTCTACATTTTGTGCGAGTGTCCATTTCATTATTAATTTTCAAAAAAGATTTCTTTATGTCTTATTGTTATGTTTCTTTCATTCTTACATTATGAGGTTTGACATTGATCTCAAAACGTATTGATTATGATGTTAATAAAACTGATTTTCCCCACTGTCACGTACATTGCGTAATAGAGGACTCTACATTTTGAAAGACTAATTGATTTTACCATAAGAATCACGAGACCAGCGCATAACGGAAAATTTTGATTCATATTTCGCAGGGGAGCCAAATAGGTATTTCCCTACAATACACCACCCCAGGGACTAAAATTCTTTCTCAAACAGTATTACTTTGATGTAGGTTCCTGTATCGAAGATGGAGTGCTTTCTTTACAACGCACCACCCCATGGGCTAAAGAATCTTTCTCAAACCCATTCACAGCGTGTTTTTTCACGGATCACTAAATCGATAGATTTAAATGCACCAATAGAGTGCACCCACCTTTGTACGAAATCGTTTATAATATTACCTCTAAAGTTGGACCGAAAAAAGCGAAGGCTCTCTGGTTAAATATTTAGACGATAATACTCTCTGATCGTTAAAATCAAACGTTACCAAGGAAATTTATATACTGGCAGATGTTTGTCTCTACTACCATAATAATATAATATAATTAAGGTATAATTTTATAGTGTAAAATACGTTTACCTACTAACAGCTCAATCAGGAAAAGACATAATTATTCGATTTAACGATTTTGGAAAACAATCGAAGACTATGTTACAGAAAGCTCTGACCGAGGTGTAATTGCTTCGCTGCACTTTATACTGTAAATAAAACGGCTATCCATGCGCTTAAGTAAAATTTTCAAATCAGATATGTAAATTTCTAATATTGAGATTAAACAGTAACTTCCAAAACATTTATTTTAGCATTCACGGTAAATGATAGTCAATGTTTAAAACATATTACGCAAAAAGGGGGACACGGAGTCCTTTTTGTCTGGTTTCTCTCTCCGTAGGTAAACGGTGATACTATTTTTGATGAGTACCAAACAAGGTGGTTTCATTTAGAATACCGAAATAATTGACAGACTTACTAATTAATGTTTAAATATATTTTGTCACTGCCTTCATTAACCAACGTATTAAAATTCAACACTCGAAAAAATTTTAGGTTTTGCGGACCGCGTGCACCGTGCGGTTCGACGCGAAACCTTGTACACGCTCGGTGCCTACAGCGCCGCGTTTGCGCTGACGAAGGGCAGCGGGGGTCTTGGGAGGGTGCAGCCTTCAAAAGTTTGGTGGCAAAGGGCAAATTGTTTAATCGAATAATTATGTCTTTTCCTGATTGAGCTGTTAGTAGGTAAACGTATTTCACACCGTGGTAGTAGAGACAAACATCTGTCAGTATATTAATTTCCTTGGTAACGTTTGATTTTAACGATCAGAGAGTGTATTATTATCTAAATATTTAACCAGAGAGCCTTCGCTTTTTTCGGTCCAACTTTAGAGGTAATATTATAAACGATTTCGTACAAAGGCGTGTGCAATCTATTGGTGCATTTAAATATATCGATTTAGTGATCCGTGAAAAAACACGCTGTGAATGGGTTTGAGAAAGATTCTTTAGCCCATGGGGTGGTGCATTGTAGAGAAAGCACTCCGTCTTCGATACAGGAACCTACATCAAAGTAATACTGTTTGAGAAAGAATTTTTAGTCCCTGGGGTGGTGTGTTGCAGGGAAATACCTATTTGGCTCCCCTGCAAAATATGAATCAAAATTTTCCGTTATGCGCTGGTCTCGTGATTCTGATGGTAAAATCAATTAGTCTTTCAAAATGTAGAGTCCTCTATTACGCAATGTACGTGACAGTGGGGAAAATTAGTTTTATTAACATCACAATCAATACGTTTTGAGATCAATGTCAAACCTCATAATATAAGAATGAAAGAAACATAACAATAAGACATAAAGAAATCTTTTTTGAAAATTAATTATGAAATGGATACTCGCACAAAATGTAGAAAATTTGTTATGTCTTGCATGATTATAGTGTCTAAATATACTTTTTGAGTCATATTATTAACGGGTTTATTATATGTCAGTGTTAAGCTGGGCCTGTTGCTTTAAAATACTTTGTTTTCTTAATATCTCCACAAATGCGCTTTGACTACTGAGGAGTTTTGTATTTTAAAAATTGTGCATTTACTTTGGAAAAATATTTATTCCTTTTGTTATTATAAGTTCCGTCACGTTTTCGCTAAGAGGTAGTTCTTTCCGGCATTCGTTTATTACGTCGGGGTCCTAAGTATGACACCATTAAACATATTTTACTTGAGCATTCTGCTTTTAATCTTAAAAGGAGTTTTTATTTTGCGTACCTTCCAGGAGGATTTGTTTTCCAATGACTGTTTTTAACTGTATATTTTGACTTTGGATTTCCTGTATTGTTATTATATATACCCAATACTTTATCTTTTTCTGTTTAATGCTTCCACCCGTTGTATTTTAACTAGACCTTTTCTTCGTTACCTAAGGTTTATGTCACTTCTATATCAAACGTGTTATGGTGAAAAACTATTTGTCTCCCCTGCGAAATATGAATTAAATCAAAACTGGAAATTTACCCGTCTGCACACCCCTGGTGCACTTGGGCTCGTAAGGAATGATTCTGCAGGGTAAAATCAGCCTCTTTTTCAAACCGTAGACCACACTATTTCGGAAGTTGCAGTGGGGGATTAAAATCTTTCCAGTAATGTAATTCACCGGCAAAGTCAGTTTTATTACATAGGATGCATAAGTGTGACACCGTAAACATATTTTACATGATTGCCCTGTTTTTAATTTTAAACGGAGTTTCTATTTCGCGTACCTTACATTCGGTCGTGCTTTTTTTCCCCCAAAGACTTCTTTATGCCTTTTTACTTTATTGGTTAAACGTTTCCATCTTTTGCACTTTAGTTATGACTTTTGTCCTTTGCACCTCTTTTGAAGCATTATGTGAACCTGTTAATCATTCTATATGCTATGAAGTATGTTCTAAATGTATGCTAATGTAAAACGCGTAAGTATATTCCACTTTTATTCTATGTGTTTGTTTCAAATTTATTAAAAACTTTCTTCGTCTTGAGTTATACAAAATCTCCTTGTCTGCTGTTTTAAATCTATTTTGAAGTTTGTTGATGTGTCTGTCAGACTTGGTCCGTGTTAAAGTGAAGGCAGTTCCCTTTCGATGCCTCGGGGTCTTACCTACTGCTGATGCTTCGTTACAATCCTGTTTCCCGAATAACTACTGTATTTCATGCCATCTTTGTCATTGCAAACCGCTTGTTTGCAAGTGTACCGCGGGTGAAGGGACGCATTCTCCCCGACGTGAGTTAAGGGTTTTTCGTTACCTCCCCCACTTCTGTTGTAATGGAGCAACACTCGGATGGGAAGAGCTACCCTTGGGGCTTTCTTATCACCAACATAAGACTCCCATTCATTGTCAGTAGCCTCCCTGCTGTTAAACAGAACGTGTCGTTGGGTAAGATTTGGTAACAAGTAATGACCCTTCCAAGTGGACGTTATGCCCCTTGAAGGACCTGACTAAGAAGCGTCCCAAAAGGACATTGTTATCAGTACACATACCTGGCTAAGTGTCAGTCCCCTATAATTATTTCTCGGTAGAACAGGCTTTCTGACACACCTTCTTTAGCGCTCTCACATTATGTCATTCAGCGACCTGGTTTATTGTACATCCACTTGTATTACCTACTGCACCCGGCCTCCAGCGAACACTTCCTCCCTTTCCTTTGGTGACGTGAGTTACAGGACTTCAATCAGATACTAGGCGACAGGTGTGGGAACTTTTCAGTGACACACCTCCTTGAGTTATTACATTCGTGCTTATTGTCACGTTTACGACTTGAACAACGCAACTCCTACTGCAGGGACCTCGAAGAATATTGTCACCCTCCCTATTATTATGCTTACCTGTCTAAGTAGCAGGTAAACGCATCGAGTATAATTATTTTGTCAACAGAACCGCCCTCGAAGCAAATCGTCCGCAGCGACTATTTAGAGACAACCTTCCTTCACGAGCATTATCGTAGGGAGCTGTTACATTTCCTAAGTACAATACCCCTTCCCAATGCTTTTCAAAGCACTTCGCTCTTGAAAGAGGTGACCTCCCAGAATAGGAATGACACTCAAGAAAAAATAAGAGCGATAGAATCTGGACCACTAACCTACCTTTCGATACTGACATTTTCACTGATGCTATCGTGTTTAGAGACCACCTGTGTGAACCGTTCGTGAAGGGGGAAAAAGGGGTCAAGCCATAAAATTCGTAGCCCCATCCTGGGCTGTCGAACTCTACACCGACCCAAGTTAGAACACCACTGGAGGACAACCTTGCAACAGAAAACATCCAGCAATGACGTTATTTCGACCACGCCTCTCCTAAAAGTAGGAAACCTAGCAACAGAAAGCATCCAGCGAACACGCAGGGGAGTGGGAGGAACTTTTCCTCTCCCCTCCTAAAAAGTGATACTACTGTGATGTTAAGATTGCACTACTGTAGAAATGCACAAGATTAGATGAAAATGATTTAAATTTTCTTCGTTTTTCGGCCAATAAGTCATTTTATGAGTCAAGAAGTTCCTCTATTCATAGGACCACTTGACCTGAACACAAGCTTCCAAATCAGGCCTACAACTCTTTAAGTATTGTGTTCAAAGTTTGGGTTCAGGTTAAACTGTTCAGGTGCTAAAAAGGAAAATGCTTGCATAGGGAAATTAAATAACGAAAGCCTTTTGAAGTTGACTAGGGACAAGAAACATGCAAGCGGAAAAATTTAGATATCTTTAGTCTTATTATTTTTTCATTATCGCAATAATTTCTCTATAATTCTTATGATCGTAAAATTTCTCTATCATTCGTATGATCGTAATATTTTCTCTATAATTCATACGATCGCAATTTTTCCTCTAAAATTCTGTCCCTATAATTCGTATGATCGCAATATTTTTTTCTATAATTCGTATGATCGCAATATTTTTTTCTATAATTCGTATGATCGTAATATTTTCTCTTAATTCGTATGGGAGTGAAAAAAATATCTTAGTTTCCTAACTTACAATTATAGGAATTATGGAGTTCTCACACTACATACTAAATAAAAACAAAAGACCTATTCCCTAGCAACGTACTTCACTAAAGTAATGACATTTACAATTCATTGAACTTTATGAAAGACACATTTAATAGCAAAGAATCATTTTCACATAATCGTAGAAAGCATTCTAAGATACGGTTGACAGATACAGACGCTGAAAGTAATGCAGTCTGTAAACTAAGTCGCACCTAGTCTAAGTGGAATTCTAAAGATTCTCATAAAGTGCTCAAAAAGTGATCAAGTGATCAAAAGCACAACCTGTAATTCGCATCAGTCGAATGGAATTCTAAAGATCAGAGATATAGACACAGAAATAAATTCAAACTGTAAGTCGCACCAGTCGAAATGAAATTCTTAAAGATCAGAGATATAGACGCTGTAAGAAATGCAATCTGAAAGTCGCAGAAGTCGAAATGGAACTGTAAAGATGTTAATGGATAATGAACAGAAAGATAAACGAAGATATTAAAAAAATATGGGAGTAGAGAAAGATGTTGGACAGAGTATAGAGAAAAAGAGAGTGAAATGGTATTTGCATATCAATAGAATGAAAGTGGTTGGGGCTGGATTGTTTTATCTCTGAGCGACACTGTTTTTCAAAGAATGAGCTAAATGGCCAGGTCACAACCCAGGGGCACAGAGAATGTTGGAGGGAGGGGATCCGCTTGACAGAATAAGAGGGAAAATGGCCGTAAAAATCAAATAAGGAAAAAGAATATACATAATTATTTTTTGATCATTTCACTGAAATTCAGCATGTCCATTATAACGTACAAATCATCACAAGAATTGAAGTGTTCCAAAATCTCAGAAAGTGAACAGAGAAATCAACTCA
>JAWZYU010001446.1:0-27314 GCA_038380435.1 Ryuthela nishihirai
ACCCCGCCCCCGTCTCCACGGTGTCAGATTGTTAATAAAACCAGTGAAGTTTGATAATTAAATTAATAAATCCCAGTTATTTAAGCTGAAACGTTATAGTGGAATTGTATGTAATTTCCGGCTTTGATATTTAATTGCATTCGCATATATTAAATATTAACGTTTATGAAATATTGTAATATTACTATTAATCATTGCTAACTGTAGTTCGATTCTTGTGTAGGTAAAATTTACGTGGTGTGTGAACTTTATTCTAAATATACGTAATAAAATATATTATGGAAAAGAAGAAATGAATTGAGAGTAAAATTTGACACTGAAGTCAAAGCGAATATATGGTTGCTATCGTAACTAAGGGTGCCACGTGTGAAGCTATCTAGGTGCACGTGCCATTGTAACATATTTGACCAATCGTAGAAGAGGAACACGAACAACCGTTAGGAGAGGCGGGAAGAAGCAAATATTTCGTTAAAACAAAATTAACGCCACCTAGAGGAATTTATTTCATTTAGCAATAATTGTCGTACGTGTGAATTTAATTAAGTACATAAGTTATATATATGCATTCATGTTTCAAAACTTTAATGAACACTATTTGAATATTACCACATATAGTATGCTGAAATATAAATTTAGGACACTTTTTTGGGTGAGGGGAAATGTGAATTTTTTTTTTTTGTTACGGTTCAACTTATTTGGACTTCCGACCTGAAATTTCGCACTGCAAACTGGACCTTAACCTGAAACTTTCTGTGAAAATTTCGAGCGTGTACATTGATTTCACCGATGAGTTATGACTGCCAGAGACAGGTAGTAAATGACACTCCGCAACTCGCTAAGTTATGACGCTGTATTCCGTATCATCTCATTGGGATAAAATTTACGAACAGTAATAGGTTTTAAAACACAAAAAAATACCCTTGATAATTAAGAGACATTAGAAAAACTATTTTATTTTACTACTTCAATTGATGCAGTATTTAATTAGTAACGCAAGTTCTGATGTTTAATAGCAGCGAAATCTGTTTATTTAGTCTGAAACCCTAAAAGAAACAAGTTTAAAGGAAGGGAGAATGGAATAATGTACCTTTCATTGGGCACAGCGATAAATATGTTTCGGTTTCCATTTCTATTTAAGTACGGAACTCATAAAGAATCCTCAGCGTTGAGATTTATCTCCGCAAAACTCCCCGCCCTTCCCACGGTCAGTACTGGACACCGATAGGCTTGGAATACAACATTCACAATATAAAATTATCCATAACAGCAACATAATTTTAACGAATTTCTGTATTACAGACTACACAGGGATTAAGTGCTTAGCCGAGGAGTCATTTCATACCCTAAACATTTAACCTCTAATGATTATTTTATTTCCTAATCCTAAGAGGCTTAACGTGTTAGGGAAAAGAGTGAAAATATGTTCATAAATATAATAAAGGAATAAAAATAACACCCCCTCAAGCAGCTGCTTGCAACAGCGATCTAACAGGAACCTGTCAGTTTACCCGCCATAGTCGAAGATCTGTGAGGGTGGTGACCCCTTTAATTACTTTAATACGCCATATATTAGATATGCGTTTGGTTGGGTTGTTTCATCTCTGAACGGTAGTTATTTGCACACAAGGGTCTAAATGGCGACGTCATAAAGAACCAGAGGGATCAGTTTAGGTTGCGGGAAGGTGACCGAATGTTATGAGACAGATGAAAAAATAGCAGATTGGTTCCAGACGTGAAAAAAAACAACATACCCCCTCAAGCAGCTGCTTCCCACAGAGATCTGACAGGAAGCTGTCAGTTTATATGCCATAATAGAAGGTCTGTGAGGATGGCAGGACCTCACACAAAAAAGACACATACGTCCATACCTTACCCGGGACTCGAACCCAGGTCCCTTAGACGTGAAAACCGAATACAAATGAGTTGTTTTCAAACAAGTGATATCAAAATCTTGAAGTCTTTATTTCATTTTTATTAATTTTAAGACATTTTTAATTTTATAAACTTAGTAGTTTTCAAATTAAAACCAACCGGTTTGGTTTTAAAGAAAAGAAATATATAAAGAATTCTTCAATATTTTTTGGGTTTTTTTTATCTCTGTAGTTTTTTTTGACTCAGTCGGTAGCGCGCTAGGCTCGTAGTGGAATGGAACCCGGCGACCGACGCAGAATGAATTTGGCTAATATTCTAGGAGTACAGCGCTTGGGGGAAAAAAATTGCCAACTGCACACGGTGTTCCCAGGTGGTCACCCTCCCAAGTACTGACCGCGAGGGGACACACTGGACAGCTGTAGGAGACAAATGGCAGACTCCACTCAAGGTCATCCAGCGTGTTCTTTAACGTTGGGTAGTTTTACCTCTAAACGGCACTTTTTTTGCATGCAATGAGCTGAATGGTCAGGTCACAAGGACCCTGAAGGCTCAGGGAAAGGGGACACACTGGACAGCTGTAGGAGACAGATGGGAGACTCCAGTCAAGGCCGTCCAGCGTGTTCTTTTAACGTTCGGTAGTTTTACCTCTAAACGGCACTTTGTTTGCATAGAATAGGCTGAATGGCCACGCCACAAGGACCCTGAAGGCTCAGGGAAAGTTGAGGGAAAGGGGACACACTGGACAGCTGTAGGAGACAGATGGGAGACTCCAGTCAAGGCCGTCCAGCGTGTTCTTTAACGTTCGGTAGTTTTACCTCTAAATGGCACTTTGTTTGCATAGAATAGGCTGAATGGCCACGCCACAAGGACCCTGAAGGCTCAGGGAAAGTTGAGGGAAAGGGGACACACTGGACAGCTGTAAGAGACAGATGGGAGACTCCAGTCAAGGCCGTCCAGCGTGTTCTTTAACGTTCGGTAGTTTTACCTCTAAACGGCACTTTGTTTGCATAGAATAGGCTGAATGGCCACGCCACAAGGACCCTGAAGGCTCAGGGAAAGGGGACACACTGTACAGCTGTAGGAGACAGATGGGAGACTCCAGTCAAGGCCGTCCAGCGTGTTCTTTAACGTTCGGTAGTTATACCTCTAAACGGCACTTTGTTTGCATAGAATAGGCTGAATGGCCAAGTCACAATGACCTCGAAGGCTCAAAAGAAGTTGGGCGAGGGGACCCATTGGAATAGTTGTTGGAAGACGAATGGTAGCCTGAAGGTAAGCCATCCAGTGCGTTCTTTAACGCGCACACAGTATGGCTCTCCGGCACACGGAACCATGGTTTAATGTCCCGTTAGGAAGACGGCGACGTTTACAAGCCAATCGGTGTCCTCTACTGACCGACGGCAGGGCGGGGAGTCTTACGGAGATAAATCTTAACGCTGACCCCAGCTGGAACTCGAACCCTGGAACTTAAGATTACGACAGGGCGCCAAAAAATTTAATTTTCCTTCCGTGGTTTAAAATAAAATCCGAAATATATTCTTGTCCATTCCTTCGAAAAAGTATCCGAACAATGTGGTTGATTGGATTGCATTCGATTGTATTACCTCAGAACGGCACTTTTTTTGCACACCATGGGCTAAATGGCCAGGCCACAAGGACCCCGAAGACTCAGAGATGGTTGGGTGAGGGGACCCACTGGAACAGCTGTTGGGAGACAGATGGTAGCCTCCCGTCAAGGCCATCTAGCGTGTTCTATAACGTGCACAGGGTATGGGCTCTCCCGCAAACGGGGCCACGGCTTAACGTCCCATCCGACGGACGGCGGCCTTTTCAAGCCCATCAGTGTCCCCTACTGACCGTGGCCAGGACGGGGAAATTTTGCAGTGATAAATCTCAACGCTGACCCAGCTGGGACTCGAACCTAGGAACTACAGATTACGAGCCTGGCGCGCTACCGACTGAGCCACCCCGTCCCCAATGTGGTTGATTGTAGAATTCAGGAAGAATACCTGGCAACGATTTTTTTAGAAATTACTGATCTGACAACCTTCGCATACGTACAGGAAGGTTGCCAAATCATTAATTATTAAAAAAGAAATCGTTCCAGATTTTTTTCCTGAATTCTGTTCTGTAATCAACCATGGTGTTCGAATACTTTTTTGAGCGACTGTACATAAGGTTTGTTTTCTTCCTTTCTCTTTAATCGTGAAACTCACAATGTAACATTTATTAGTGAATATAAAACTTAGGTTTTCAACTGAAATAGATTTCATTGGTTATTTAGATATGGTTATTTGTGTTATTAAGATCTTTCCGGGAGTCTTCGAAACGACACTTAAGAGTCATTTCTGCAGATAAGTATAGTCTGTAGTCATTCTGCAAATAAGTCATATGTCTCCCAACAGCTGTTCCAGTGAGGCCCCTCCCCCAACCTTCTCTGAGCCTTCGGGGTCCTCGTGACCTGCCCGTTTAGCCCATTGTCTACAAAAAAAATGCCGATCACATGTAAAACTACCAACTCTGAGCGCTATATGATATCATATGCATTTTATTCTATGCAATTCCAGTCAGATATTCAAATTGATTGTGTTTACATTTAAAAGCATCCAGCTTACAAAGATGTTTATTCGTATGCATCACAGCGTATTCCTGCTATTATATTCTCTAAAAATTGTTTCAGGATGTTTCTCAACATTTAATAATAAATAAATAAATAAATAAATAAATACCCCCTCAAGCAGCTGCTTACCACAGAGGTGTGACAGGAGCCTGTCAGTGTCATATGCCACAGTAGAAGGTCTGAGAGGATGGCACGCCCTCAGCAGAAAAACGACACAAAACAGCCATGCCGTACCCGGGACTCGAACCCAGGTGTCTTAGATCAGTAGCCAAGCGCGCTAACGACTCAAATTAAAAAAAATAAATAAATCCTTCTTAATAAACAATAGGAATAATCTAATTCAATGCACCCAATTCCCGAGAAAACCGTGTAAAAAAATAAACCTTTAAAAAAAAATACAGTGCATATGAAAAAAATAGATATGAAAATCTTTAAATATTCATTTGATTTTTATTAATTTAAATACATTTTTAATTATATAAATGTTACTTATAGCCGTCCCATGGCCGAGTGGTTAGCGCGCTTGGCTACTGATCTGAGGGACCTGGGTTCGAGCCCCGGATAAGGCATGGTTGTATGTGTTGTTTTTCTGCTGAGGTCCTGCCATCCTCTCAGACCTTCTACTATGGCATATAAACTGACAGGCTCCTGTCAGACCTCTGTGGCAAGCAGCTGCTTGAGGGGGTATTTTTATTATTATTACTTATCTCGTATAAAAATGTAAGTTAAAATAGAGTGACGGCATGAGAAATAAGTGAACTCGTAAAATTAGTGCTGCCTGTGAATACTGGTTAATAATAAAGAGCAAAAACACAGAGATGACGTCAGGAGTACTGTTTCGTTGTGTTGCCAGTAGATTTTGCATAATATATATTACAGCCACGTTGAAGTTTTAAAAATGCTTTTCTTAATCGTAACAATGTTCCTATTTAAGGTATATTTTTATATTATGTTTCGATCATCTCAGATACGTAAGATGCATTTTTATTTTTCTACCTACAGAGAAGAAAAATGGTTATATAAAGTTTCGGAGAAGTATAAATAAAAAGCCGTAGTAAAAGATGGAAGTCGCATACTTTGAGTTTCGCATTGCAAGCTTTTTTGAGTAGTTCCACTGGATTTTTTTTTTCTCGCCCTCGTATGATCTACGGAGGAAGTAACCATTCTTTTGTTTTATATATTTTGGTTCAGATTTTAGTGATGTACTGCGATGTGGAAGGGCTTTACGTACGTTTACCAACCGTTAAAGCTTTGGAAATTCCGGTTTTTGAAAAGTCATTTTCGCTAAAAAATTTGGTTTTTGCGAGTAATCTCAAGATTAATATTATTCTTTTGGCCCAGAAAGGAAAATTAACACTTATGTGCACGTCGTGGTGTAATAAGATAGAAAAATAGGAATGGATTGGCATCGCACCTTAACCCTTTTTCCGAACGTTTGTAGTGTTTAAAAATTATGATTATGGTGAATAAATATTTCGTTCTATAGTGAATGGTGGGGTAAAACTTATTTATTGAGAGATGAAATAAAGAATTGCAATTATATTTCTATAAATAGGAATTGAGTACGAAATATTTGTGTTGACACGAAATAGGGTTCCCATTAATTGTAGCCATGGAAATGGCCTATTTTTGAACTACGTTATTTGCGTTTTTAAAGTTAAGAACGATAAGATAATTTTACAAATGCCAAGATGGAAAATAATTATCCGGTGCAATACACTAATTATTAAGAGTAAAACTGAAATCGGAACGTGATTTGAGGTTTCATGTCAACTTTGCGTTTAATGTTTGTTTTTTTTGCGTGTTAAATATTCCAGCGTTCTTCATTTATATATTACGGCAACCAACGTTTTTTATATTCGATATTACACGTAGGTCGTACAGGTGTGAGAGATATCTAATGCAAAAGATATCGAATAAGATATTTTGCTACTAAGGTATTATGCCAATGTCACCTTTTATTTCGTCCATCAGACAGGTATTGTGAGTGACCTCAGGAGAAAATATGTTTGGAAAATGTATTGAACTGAATAATAAAGTGTGATTTCACAATATAGTTTTGTTGTATGGCTTTCAGGAGACACTGAAAATACTTTTCCTCTTCACATTATAGAAATTATGCTGGGAAGTAACCGAAACCGCGTTGCTGACGTCACCTCTGTGTTTTCTCCAATTTATTATTATTATGGCGCACGTGCACAGGGTATGGCTCTCCCACACACGGGGCCAAGGCTTAACGCCCCATCCGAAGGACGGCGGTCTTTCCAAGCCCACCGGTGTCCCCTACTGACCGTGAGCACGGCGGAGAATTTTGCAGAGATAAATCTCACGCTGACCCAGCTGGGACTCGAACCTGGGAACTACAGAGTTAAAAAACACGACAAAGGTAAAAAAAAAAAACTAAAAAATATTTAAGAATTCTTTATATATTTATTTTGTTTAAAATCAAACCGGTCGGTTTTAATTTGAAAACTTTTAAGTTTATAAAATTAAAAATGTCTTAAAATTAATAAAAATGAAATAAAGACTTCAAGATTTTGATATCACTTGTTTGAAAACAACTCATTTGTATTCGGTTTTCACGTCTAAGGGACCTGGGTTCGAGTCCCGGGTAAGGTATGGACGTATGTGTCTTTTTTTGTGTGAGGTCCTGCCATCCTCACAGACCTTCTATTATGGCATATAAACTGACAGCTTCCTGTCAGATCTCTGTGGGAAGCAGCTGCTTGAGGGGGTATGTTGTTTTTTTTCACGTCTGGAACCAATCTGCTATTTTTTCATCTGTCTCATAACATTCGGTCACCTTCCCGCAACCTAAACTGATCCCTCTGGTTCTTTATGACGTCGCCATTTAGACCCTTGTGTGCAAATAACTACCGTTCAGAGATGAAACAACCCAACCAAACGCATATCTAATATATGGCGTATTAAAGTAATTAAAGGGGTCACCACCCTCACAGATCTTCGACTATGGCGGGTAAACTGACAGGTTCCTGTTAGATCGCTGTTGCAAGCAGCTGCTTGAGGGGGTGTTTTTTTATTCCTTTATTATATTTATGAAGATATTTTCACTCTTTTCCCTAACACGTTAAGCCTCTTTGAATTGGGAAATAAAATAATCATTAGAGGTTAAATGTTTAGGGTTTGAAATGACTCCTCGAATTTTTGCGGAGATAAATCTCAACGCTGACCCAGCTGGGACTCGAACCTGGGAACTACAGATTACGAGCCTGGCTCGCTACCGACTAAGCCACCCCCGCCGCTGCATATGTATTATGCTAGGCACGGATTTACAATTTGTTTCCTTTCTCCTCAGTGTTGTTTTTATTGCTATGTGCATGTAAAGACTTTAAGGAGACCTAAAAAAAACTTGGGCTGATAATTTTTGATATTAACTATTATGGAAATACTAAGGAAGATTTTCAGCGTAAGAACTAATTTTTCTTTTTTTCAAAATAAAACCGACCGGTTTGGTTTTAAAAAAATAAATATATAAAAGTTATATATATATATTTTTTTAAAACTTCAACGTACTGACGTCATCTCGGTGTTTTTGCTACTTTACTATTAACCCGTATTTACAGGCTGGCAGCACTAATTTTAGGAGTTCAGTTATTTCTCATGCCGCCACTCTATTTTAACTTACACTTTTATACGAGATAAGTAACATTTATATAATTAAAAATGTGTTTAAATTAAAAAAAATCAAATGAATACTTAAAGATTTTCATATGCACTGTATTTTTTTTTAAAGGTGGAAAGAAAGGAAGAAATGTTTTCTTTAAACAAGAATTTTTTTTTTATTTAGAAATCATTTCTATTAGTTCTTTTTTTTTTTATAAATTTTTATTTGTGTTGCAAGATGCATTTTTTTACTACATGACTAAAAAAGTCCTATTAAAATGAAAGATATGGTCTTTTTTGTTAAATATTTTATTTTGAAAAAATCCAGATTTAAATGTTGATTAATTTGGCATATAACATGCCATAATTCCTTTCACTAATTATTTGGGAAAAAAGTTCTAAAGTTAAATTTGGCCTCTGGATGTAAACCTGTTTTTCAGGCTAGACACTTGAAAGGGTTAAGAAAAGTTCATTCTTGTGAAAAATATCCAAATTATGATTGCTTAAAATGCTATTATATGCTTATATTTTATAATAAATGCAAACTGTTGTTTTTTTCATTATGAAACAATTTGTGATTTGTCCTTTATTTTCTCCGAAAAAATATGGTGAATAAATATATGGTGAAGCAGGAAAGTCTAATTGCTCCTCACGGCCTACAACCTCCCAATCTACATATGCGCTTAGTCCCTTCGCTCTACCCATAGATGGCACCACTTGTCGGCTCGAGAGGTGCGGTCCGCGGTGATCAGTGATGCTATTGGACGGACGGACGGACAGCCGGGCCCGTGTTGTTCGCTCGAGGGTGGGAATGGAGGCTTAAAAAATATGTCGGTCTCTGTGTGGGATAAAGTCGACTAACCGTTCAGGAGAACAGACTGATTTAACGCACACGCTAACAACTTTACCGCGACTTCGCCTACGGACTTTTGGATTCTTACGCGCGAATTACCGTGTATGAATTTCTGATTATGAAAATTATTAATAATTTAAAAAGAATACTGTTTATCGCTTCTCGGCCTTTTGGCTAAGATCAAAGTGTAGTATCTGTTCTTATCAGCTTAATTGGATTAATAAACGCTGGACCTTTAGACGGATGACTGGAGCCGCATCAGTGGAGCCACCCCCTTGGTGAGTATAGTACTAAAAGTAAACCGAGCTTCGCTCAACTCCCAAGGGGGCCTCTTAAAGGCTCTTGCGGTTCCCACTTTGAGGCCGAGAAGGCGGAACGGTCTTTTGCTTCAGCTGCCGTTCTTGACTTATTGTAGTCAACTCCACTGTTACCATCTAGCGGCCTGTGACGGACATTGGCGATCCCTTCTTTTACAACATCTTCCTGTCTTCATCTTCAACTGCAGCTCCTCAACTTCCTCACTTTGATATCTTATCATGAACTGTAATAGTGATCTAGCCATCCTCTTTCCATTTCGCACCCTCAGGTGCCATCTTTGCTGGGGAGCAAAAGGAATTCGGTCATCTGGAAATTTCCTTAACTACGGAGACCTTACAAAACATTTTAAGAAGATGCACAAAGGTCTCAAATTCTTCTTCCTTTGCAGATACTGTTCTCTTCAGGCCACAGATGCAAGGAAGATTAAGAAACACGTCCGGTCAAATCATCCGACTGTCGACGTAAATGCCCCTTTCAAGTCACCTGCATTTCCTGTCTTCACTCCGCACTCATCGTGGATCCTTTCCACTCCACCAGCTGGAGTCTTTTCTCAAGCAAGACCTCCACCACCCAGCCACCCTTCAAACTCAGATCTTATTGGAAACATTCCAATCAATGCAACATTGAGTGACTCTCCCCTCTCGCTCTTGCATGCTGATGCTGAACAAGGAGACGCCTCACACCACTTTCAAGATCCTGTTGACACATCTCCTTTGACCACTATCGGCTGCAATTCACCTTTGGCTCATAACCTTCCGTTGGTCATTTCACCTAAAGGTTCCTCTTCATTGACATCCTCTTGCACAAGATCTTTTGATGTCTCACCTGTACATTGCTCTTCAAAAGCCATCGCTCAACCTGCTGAGTCTCCTGATCCACGCTCCACAAATAAATGCTCTACAGCTTCAACTCTCACATCTGAGATAACGAAAGTTTCCAACCCTTCTCTGACAACTGTCCATGACGGTTCCTACTCAACGGAAGTGATTGAACTTTGGCCGAAGCTTGCAGTTGAAACTGAGACTGATCTACATATCACCCCCGAAAGGCCATCCTTCTCACCTCCATCCTCTTCTATTGAAAACATCATCACACCAGCTGAGACGAGACCTTGGACGGTGATGGTCGAAGATGACGGATCTGTTCCAAAGCACCAACCTCCCATTCCAATTTTACCTCTGACTGACCTTGCCTATCTGGCCCCACTTCCTCATTTGACATCCTCTCCTGCTGATTTTGTTTCAAGGAGTCAAACAAAGGGTGATTGCTCCCCTAATATCTCTTCTGTCCTGGATGATGAGACCCAATGGCTACATATCATTGATGACAACGTCTCTCCAAAACCGAAACTTAATGAGTTGCAGGAAGTCTGGCTAAATCGTTTCTCCTCCCCCTCCAGCTGGGAAGATTTTGAGCTTGCACTGGAGGCTTTCTCTCAAGCCATTGCTTTTAAGTTTCACCGGACTAAACAAAAGGTTGCCAATGCACCTACCAGTCAACATCCTTCTGAAACATCCAGACCTAAGATCTGTAACAACGCTAATAAAGTGGGTAAACCTTCCTTTGATGCCGTCGAAGCTTCAAAGTTGCAAAAGGACTATCGCCGGAACCCAAAGAAAACATTCAGGAAAATTGTTGAAACTCCGAATTCTTTTTGCAACATCTCACTCCATACACTCGAAGATCATTTTGCCTCTGTGTACGGTGCGCCACCGGAGTTTTCAGGAGATTATTCTTTGACTCCCTTCGATGATGCTTCGGATGATAGCAACGCTCTTCTTTCGGCCCCCATCTCTCCAGAGGAAATCATTTTCCGTCTCTCAAAATGTACGAACACGGCCCCAGGGAATGACGGTATTTTTTACAATGATTGGAAGAAAATAGACCCTGGATGTGTGATTTTAACGAATATCTTTAACTTCTGCCTCACAAATCAGAGAATTCCTAATGATTGGAAGAAAGCCAATGTCATACTGGCCTTTAAAAAAGGAGACGTGTCACAGCCGTCAAATTGGCGCCCTATAGCCCTGCTTAACACCTTGTCAAAACTTTACACTGGCATCATCAGCTCCAGATTAGCCAAATGGGCAAACTCTAACCAACGATTATCTGATTGCCAGAAAGGCTTTAGAGACTCTGACGGCTGTGCAGATTCTATTTTCCTCATCCAGCAAATCATTGACGGAAGTAGAAGAGATAAAGATCAGGTTTGTCTAGCTTGGTTAGACATTGAAAATGCTTTTGGTACTCTCAGGCATGATTACATGTTACAAGTCTTAAGGGCAATGAAGCTCCCTCCTCCCTTCCTTGCCATCATAAAAGACCTTTACCAGGACTGCTTCAATCGAATAAGGGCAAACTCAGGCTGGACAAAAGAGCTAAAAATGTCAAGAGGAGTAAAACAAGGATGTCCGCTGAGCCCCCTTCTCTTTAATTTGGCTCTCGAGCCAATTATTAGAAACATCTCTAATAGAAAAGAGCTCGCCTACTCTATCTTCGGCAAAAATCTCCCAATACTCGTTTTTGCAGATGACATGGTGGTTGTTGGAAACTCTCCCAAAGCACTTCAATCTCAATTAGACCTAATCAACTCATGCTGCCAACAAGCAGGTCTATACTTCAACCAACAGAAATGTGCAACTCTACACATCGACTGCAGATCAAATGTCGGTACTACCAATACGACTTTCCATTTTGATAATCTACCATGTTCTGTCATCAGTGATAAGGATTCAACTAAATATCTTGGTGTCAAAGTTGGTTTCCGAAACGACACAAATCCTTACGAGAAAATCGCCCGCATTAAAAACGAGGCTCTGATGATAAGTTCTGCCCCCCTGGCACCCTGGCAGAAGATACATGCCATTAAAACCTTTCTTCTACCAAGACTAACTTATCTATACATCAATTCTCCACTTCAGAAAAAGCACTTCCTGGATCTCGATAAAACCCTAAAGAAACAAATTAAAGTCTGGTTAAACCTCCCACAAAGAGCGAGCCCAAACATCATCTATCTCCCTACTGCTCAAGGAGGTCTCAATATAACTCGATGTGTTGACATGATTGACTTGGCGTGCGTCAATCACGGTTTTAAATTGTTAACCTGCTCTGATCCCACTGTGAGTTCGATTGCTTATGACTCACTGGCAAGTGTTGTTAGAAAGAAGATCGGTGATACCCCTACTCCCAACAACGTGGTGGATTTCTTAAATGGCATAACAGTGGGTATTTTCAGCAGAGAAAGTGGTGACATCCAAACAATCTGGTCTCGTGTTCGTTCGGCATCAAGACGTCTGGCAAAACGTTTCCTCTTCGCCTGGTCCATTACACCTTCATCGGGTTCCTTTGAGTTGAAATTTGGCCCCAAGGAGGGTGAGGAGATAACATGTCTGGCTACTGGCAACAAACACCTACTAAAACACCTCCGTTCCCTTGTTGCCAATTCCTTCTTCTCTAAACTGAGAGCGCTGAAGGACCAAGGAAAGACTGCTGAATGTTTTGCAGCCCATCCAGCCTCAAATCACTTCGTCAACCATGGAACATATACCAGATTTTGTGACTGGAGATTCTTATTTCGGGCTCGGCTTGGCTGCCTCAATCTTAATGCTACCAAGAGATTCGGTGGAGGAGATAGGCGCTGTAGGAAATGTGGTTATGTTTTAGAAACCATACCACATGTGTTAAATCATTGTAAACCCCACTCCGCCATTTGGCAAAAAAGGCACGATGAAATCCTTCAGCGTTTGATAAAGGCCCTCCCAAACGAGTCCATGGATGTCAAGTGTAATGTTAAGTTTCCCAATTTGGATCAAAATCTACGTCCAGACTTAATCTTCACTGATGCTGACAATAAAATACACATCATTGACGTCACCATCCCTTTTGAGGACGGCTTAAAAGCTTTTGAAACTGCTCGTATAAAGAAAATAGATAAATACTCACCCATTGTAGTCCACTACAATTCACTAGGCAAATCTGCTACAGTTGATGCTTTAATAATTGGCTCCTTGGGATCATGGGACCCAGCAAACGAACTGGTCCTGCTCAACTGTGGTATTTCAAAATCTTATGCCATGATCATGAGGAAGCTTATGGTATCCATGACAATAAAGTGGTCCCGGAATTTATATGTAGAACATGTTTCTGGTATACGCCAATACTGATCCACTTCCACATCATCAAATCATTTGAAGATTGAGGATTCTATTCCCTCAAATATAATGATCTGACTTCTAGAGTGATTATTGAGGACCTTTAGAGACTGTAATCACTGGACATTACTCCCTTCTACACTTCTCCCTTTAATGGGAATCCTAGACTGATGTTACTTCTGGGCCAGTTTTATTTTCTTCCCACTGTGATATATACCTTCCTCAATCACAACCACCTCTTCTCCTTCTTGTCTACGAGTTCAGAAGAGTTTCCGTTGGAATGAAGATATCCCTTCTCCTTCGTTTTTTTTTGCCAACGCATGACAAAAGCCATTTTATTGTTATTAAAAATTAATTGCTCTTCATCCGTGTTTTTCCTGTAAGTGCCCAATTGGGACGAAGAAAATTGTTACGGAATATGTCAGTTTCTTTCTTTTTAATTATACCATATTAAATTGCTCTTCATCCGCGTGCTCATGTAAGTGCCCAGTCGGGACGAAGTCTCTTGTTATGAAACAAATGTTGTGCCTATTCAGGCCGAAGATTTATGTATCCATCATGGTTTTGCTCACATCTTGTTGTTGTAAAATTCCAAAAAATACTATATTTGAACATTGCTTAAATAAAGGCTTTTTTAACTCTGTTCTTATCAGCTTAATATCTGATACGATTTCTATATGAAATCAAGATATTAATCTTATTTTTGTAGTTCGACGGAGTGCTTTGAGCTTGCTCAACCTCTGTCACGGGTTGGACCGGTATTGCACTACTTCCGGTAGCGGCCCACATATTTAATCCAAAATTAGTACATGCAACATTTAAAGTTCTTTAGTAATCGTATCAGATGTAAAGCAAAACAGGAAGTCCGTCTGATGTATTTTTTTGAAAAGTCCGTCGGATGCCGGGAAACGCAGTCGCAACCACCTCCACCCGCCCATCCTCACTTCGCCTGAATCTCCCTTTGCCTTATTCATCCCCACCCCACACACCCAGCAAGTATTAACATGGCCATCTGAGAAACGCACTCGCCCAACAATTCCAGCCCCTGACAACATAACCCCCCCCACACACACACATCGTATAAACGTACCCTAACACCTAGCATTCACAAAAAGAAATAGAAATCACGAAGCCTAGCCATAGCCAACAAAGAAAAAAATATACAATACTAATGCTTTATACCTCTAATTCCCTTCACCATAGAAAGCCTATTATCCCCTTAAAAACCTTTTCTATTAGAATAATCCTTTTATCAACTTCGAATTGTTTTACATTACAAATTCACTCACTACTTTCCAAACTCTATCTCCATTTGTCAGTCCCGGTTCTTAGCGAAACAAACCGGGCTATCCAAAAATATTCCATCGGTAATTAGAAATTTTTCATTTGTTTGAAAATTTCAATGGGCAAGGTCTACTTTTGAAATCTTAAACACTGCAGTGAAGTGAGGCCACTACACCCCCCTCCCCTCCCACAGCTCCCACAATTAGGGAGGGGGGCGGAAAATGCGGCCACCAACACACTACAGTATTGCTCTATGCTGGTGTCTACTCATATGGCCAAATGCGACCAGTGGGGGCAGATACCTTGCAACCTGTTTACTCAAACTTGTTAAAACAAACCGAAAAGAGAAATTGTGGGGGGCCATGAGAATGCAAATTGCAAGAGAACCCCATGGCTGATTCCCACAAGTAAACACTCTATGAACTGTTAAAAATATGCATTGTCTTATGATAGGGTTAAAAGTGATAAAAAAATTGGTTACGATAAGGGGGGGGGGGCGCTAAAGTTCTGATAGTGTGTAATGGGTTTGAAACAAAAGGAGTTAATTGAAGCATATGGGTAAAGTAAAAAGGCAAGGATAATTTGATAGTGAGAATGAAAGGTAATATGAAAAAGGAGAGGTGGCAAGAGAAATAGAAGGGGGGGGGGGGAAAGAATATAACAGGGGGGGAGGGACTGAGCGAAAGGTGAGAAGAGGAAAGAAGAAGGAAGACAGGAAAAATAATACAAATGAGTGGAGCAAGAAGGAAGTGTGAACTGATTAAATATGTGGTAAACACCACAAAAGAATATATTTATCATGTGCAAGGACAGACTTGTGTCTCTTTCTATAAACTTTCGTAATCAATTTAGTTTTTTCCAAAATAGCCGTGGTGGTATGTTCGTGCTGTAGTTGGCATCTGGATAACTAAATTTGGTATTTAACAATGCTAATTACCAAATTGATGATGTAATGTTTCTTGTTGGGGTACTGTTGTAAATCATGGAATCTAACTGCTCTTAACAAAGGTCTTGCTATCTGGAGCCATTGGCTTACTTTTGTCCAGATCTTGATAGCATACCAGCAGTGGTAAACTAGATGATCAATACTTTCTCTGGTAGGGCATCTAAAGCAATTATGAGAAGCAATGAAGCCACAATGTCTTCTTCTCGAATTTGTGTAAACAATATTATGAGCTACATTCCAATTAAAATTCCTCATAGTTTTCTCAATGTCTGTGCTGGCAATGTTGGTCCAGGCCTTAGGCCAATTGATATTTGGGTATAACTGTTGAAAGTTGGTAGGGTTGAAAGTCTGGATAGTTGTGTATAGCTGTGTTTTATTAATAGGGTTGGGGATTGGACCTTTTTTGTGTACTAGTGTAACTATGGAAGGTAGAAGTTTGTAATTTGTGTTGTGTTCTGTGTTTTTGGGCCCATTATAACTGTTATGTGTGCATATGTGTTTGGTGTGAAAGAAGGCAAAGTAATTCAAGAGAAATAAAGAGGGGACAGTAGGTGTGCTTAATATTCTTTGTATATGTTCTAAATAAATAATCTTTGACATTGTGGTAATAATTGGAATGGCAAGTCCACCCAGGTTGATTGGATTTTGTGATGTTTCACGTTTAATCAACTCTGGCTTGCCATTCCAAATAAAGTCATAGATAAGTTTGTTTCATTTGTTTATGTGTGTCTTGTCAGGAGGATTTACAGTGGCTATGTAGGTGATTTTGGGAATTATGCTGGATTTTATGAGTTTAGCTCTGTTATACGTAGAAATTTCGTAATCCTTCCAATTTGTAATTGTGTTTTCTATATTATTTAATAAATTTGTATAGGTTTGTTTACAAAATCCAAATCTATTATATTGTATTCGTAAAATTTTGATAGGGTCATCTGTACAACCAATCTTTGTCAGGAATGACCTGTCCCATGTGCCCCAACATAGGGAAGCTGTTTTACTGGTGTTAAGGGACAGGCCTGTAGTTTTAGAGAAAAGATCATAAATTTTAAAAACTCTATCTATGGAAAACTCATTTGTTGTAAAAAGAACCAGGTCATCAGCGTAGGCTGAAACTTTTAATCTGTTTCTGGTTCCTGGTATGGGGATTCCAGAAATCTGCGTATCATTTTGTATATGTCTAATGAAAAAGTCATTAACTACAACAAAAAGCAATGGTGACAGAGGGCATCCTTGCCTCACCCCTCTGTTCCCTGCTATTTTGTTAGAGAAATGTCCATTGAGATGAACAGTGTAGTGTATGTCCGAATAAAGTGTATGTATAATGTTAATAAATCGGGGTCCAATACCATATATTTCTAGTGCAGTGTATATTGCTTCCTGTGATAGCGAGTCGAGTTCAAGGCCTTCTTCTGATCTAAAGATATAATGGCAGCTCTTATGTTTTTGTGACTGATATATTCTATTATGTCTGTGAGGAGTCTGTTATTGTTATGAATGTGTCTCTTGGGGACTGCACAGGATTGATAAATTGAAATTATTTCTGGCATTGCCTGTGTTAGTCTGTTGGTGATAATTTTACTGAGTATTTTGTAGTCTGTTTAAAGAAGTGTTATGGGTCTCCAATTGTCTAATAAGTGTGCTTGTTCAGGTTTTTTGCATAGCAGTGCTATTTGACCTGTTTTCATGTCTTGTGTCATTTGTTTCAGTGTTATTATAGTGTGTAAAAATTCTGTATAAGGTATTTCTAAGATATTCCAGAATGTTCTATAGAATTCTATAGGAAGACTATCTATTCTGGGGCTCTTCTTTAATTTAAAACTGAAAATAGCTTGTTTAACTTCTTGTATTGTAATATCACTTTCTAACTTGTCTTTTGTGTGTGGAGAAATTTTGTTGGCAAATTGTTCTGTTTCATAAAGTTTATTGGTGTCTGTCTGTCTGTCTATGTCGATATTGTTTGGTATATTGTTCATGTATGTGTTTTAAGATAATTTGTGTGTCATGTGTTCTTAATCCATTTACTTCTAATTCAGTTAGGTTTGTGTTTTGTCTATTTTTATGTTTTAATCTGGTAAGTAAGTTGTTGCAATTTTCTTCTTCAGCAATTTGGACATCATGATTTCTCTCTATGATAATATGTCCCTGTTGTTTGTATAATTGCTGAAGATTGTGTTTAAGTTTGTGTATCTGTTGTTCGTGATATGTGGTGTCTAATCTCTGTTTTTTAAGGAAGTGTGTACCATTTGTGGCTGCTTTTAAAAGTGCTTTGGTTTCATTAATTTCATTTTTTAGGTGTTGTGCTTTAAAGATACCTTCTGTTCTGAAGAGTCTTCTAATTTTAGTTTGTAAATTTTACCACCAGTTCTGATCAAACTTGGTGGTCTTGTTGACATCCTCATTAATGCAGTCAGCAATTTTTTCCTGTATTTCCTTGTCTTCTAGGAGTGTTGTATTCATCTTCCTGTGTTCTCGGGTGTAAATCAAAGTGTGCATGCACAAGGAGGTGATCACTGACCTCACACGTATGCGAGTTGATATCAGTAGTGTAGCTTCTGTAGTATGTCTTGACAATGTTTCTGCTGACTAATATTTTATCCAGCCTGGAACCTGTTTTATGTGTTTTGTCAAATCTTGTATGGCCTGCACTGTATGGGTTCATATGCCTCCAAATGTCAATGAGGTCCATGTCATGTACAAATTTTGAAAAATGAGGTGCCTGTGAGGTAGGCGTGTAATTTGTAGCAGGAACTCTGTCCAGGTGTGGGGCAACAATACTGTTAAAGTCCTCTCCAATTATAAGTCCATCATAGTTGTTTTGTATGTGTTGTCTTAAGTCTTGATAAAAATTGTAATGTGATGTGGTATGTTTGGGTAAATATACAGTGATGAGTTTAATAACATAGTTGCGAAATTGAATGTCGACTGATAATATTCTGCCCTCAGTGTCTGTGTTGTATCTGAGTAGCTGTATGTTTCTGTTGTTGTGGTTAATAATTATGCCTACTCCTCTGCTCATAGAGGTACCATTTGAGAAGTAGGATAACTGTGGAAACAAATGTCTAAAATGTAGTATTCTTCTAGTGTTGGGGAAATAAGTTTCTTGGAGAAACAGAATGTCACAATCAGTCTGCATAAAGTGACCAATGATGACACTCTGTTTCTCCAGTGTAAAGCCTCTCACATTGAGGGACTGACACCTTAGTGTCTATCTGAATATTTGCAGTAATTGGCCATAAAAGAAAAAGGAAAAAAATGCAAACAAAAAGAAGGGGAGGAAAAGAAACCAGAGAGATCCAATAATAAAAAAAGGAGACTCCATATACAGTAGACCAGAAGTGGCAGGCCAGTAAGGGTCCACCAAAAAGTAGGAGAAAAAAAAGAAATAAAATAAGAAAAAGAAAAAAAATTTGGCTACTTGGTGGCCTGAACTGACCTGTCACACAACATTTTAAAAAAAGCAAGATAGTCAAATTAAAAATATCAATTAGTAAAATAATAAATTTAAGAGTGCCAAGATAATAAATATTTTTGTCACATATTTTCTTCAAGACTTGTTGGACACATGAATGTAATTTAATGGCACCTAATAAATTGACAAGTTCATGTGGATTAATTTTTTTTCGAGTAAAGATGATGGTATAATTAGTGAGGATAGAGTTGAAGAAGTAGTTATGATTCAGTTTCTTCATATTATGAATAATGTCTGGAAATGTGCAACACAAGTAGATGAGACTTTGTAGCAGTAATGGCTATAGATGGATGAAAGTTTAAAGTTTTACAGTACTGTTCTTTATTTTTGCTAGGTAGAACTTAAGAATGATATCCATGTTTGGAGTTATTTTTTGTTAGTTTGCCAGAGAGATAATTTTAACACATTATTGTTTTCTGAACATATGAGTGAATAATGCAAGTCAAAACAAAGTGTAAGATAGTTGTTATAATAAAAACAAATATATAAAAATCAACCAGATTGCTCGGAAAGATCCAGATGTAGTAAAGTAGGAGAGGAGTAATTATGTATAAATAAATGTTGGAGAAGAAATCAATGTGAGAGACTGTCATGTACTGTTGTTGTGGCAATGACAGGTGTGATGTGGGGATGTGTGAGTGGGATAAATATAGGAGAAAGAATCATAAAGATATACCAAATTATACAAACATTTAAGTTGCAGCAAAGGAATTGACACCCAAAGGTGATATAACAAGTGAGGACTAACAGAGAACCCTTGTAAAGGGCCCCTGTGTCAGCAGCCACTTTAGAGTTGCTGCAAAAGGAAACAATACAATGAGTAAAATAATAAATAACTCTTAAAATCATAAGATTAAAATACTTTTCAAGTAATTTTAGATAAACATAATTATGTCCCATAAAGGTTCTGGATAAGTAATTGTGGTATGTTTTATTACTATTCTCAATTAGGGAATGATACTCACTCACAGGTGAGTAATTGAAAAAATGAATATATAGAAAATTTGTTAGATAAATAAGGAAAAAGAAATGTAAATAGATAATAAGGTAAATAAAATGAATATAATACCTGTTATAATTACTGTTTTTTTAAAAAAAGCCTGGCAAATCTTGAAAGTTCTTTAGAGAAAAACTTAAAAACATAGTACTTATAATTTAACAACTTGGAGTACTTAAAGTCCAAAAGGCCACTCCCATGAGTGGCATAATACAGAAAGAGGGGAAAATAAAGGCCAACAAAGGGCCTGAGGGAGGGTTCAGTCTTCCATACCACTCGACGAAGCATCAATGTCGGTGAGGAAGAGGTCATTGGCCAGGTCAGGCGTGCCATGCTGCACCGAACTTTTTGCTTCGTCGGTCAAGAAGTCTGCAAAACTTAATTTCTTCTTGGGTTTTAATTTCTCTGTCTTTTTGTTTTTCCTTTGCTTGCTGGTTGTAAGAATTTTTTTTTTTTCTTCTTTCATTGGCTTTCAGATTTTTTTTGCCAACTTTCTTTTTAAATTTTGCTTGGAGCTGTCGGTTTCTTCAATGTCAGTTGACATTCCTTCTTCTATGTTTGAGGTCGATTGGACCATTTCACAAGAATTTTTTTCCCCTGTATTGGGCTCGTTATTTTGTACTTCTTCTTTTTGTATTTCCTCAACTTCCTGATTTTCTTCCACTGCACGTGGGGTTTCAGGAAAAATTGTTGCATCTGTGTCCTTCTCTATTTGAGGACTCTGGGAGGGGCTTGTTTTCGCATTTTCTTCGTCTTTCTTGATAACCTCTGTGGTGCTATTCAAGGGGTTATCGCCCTTACTACTAGCTTCCGAGGTTTTAACTTCCTCTCTAGTATTCTCAAGCTTATTGGAGCTTCCTCCGTCTTATCCTTGATTTCCTCGGTAGGTTCAACATTGACGCGAGCGCTGCCGCATTGGCGAAAGTACGCCGCGTGCACTCGTAGCGTTTGTGCGCTACGTCGCGGCAGTTCCCGCAAGGCTCAACGCATTTATCGTAGACGTGTCCTACGCCTTTGCAATTACTGCAGATCTCTACTTCACAATCGCTCGCGACATGACCACTCTGGTTGAATTTCTTGCACACTTTTTGCAATCCAGAGTATGAGACCATGCCGTTGAAGCGTCCGATCTTGAAGAAATTAGGGATCGGCTTGGTCATTGCTATTTTGATCACTCTTGTTCCCGTATAGAGATGCGACATTTCTTCGTCTTTATATCTCTCACGGACATTGGAACTTATTTTGCCATATTGACTGAAATGGCTCGAAATGACTTCCGAGTCCATTTCAATCGGTAAGCGCTTAATATATACAATCGTCTCATCGTTGTCAAGGCGATTAACCGAAGTCGTAACTCCTTCCAATACATACGGGGACTTAGTGACATAACTCATCACAACTTCTTGTTTGACGAAGGTTATATATGCCACTCCAGGAGCGACGAACTGCACAGTTTCAAGTGCCCCTTTCCCATCTTTTTTCATAATGTCCTTGGCTATCGTTTTATAGTCCAAGGACTCGTGTTTGAAGCAGCAGGTGAGTTTACGCTGCAACCGCCGCTCGGTTTCCAGCTGTTGACGGGTAGCCATGTTGGCCCCGTAGCAATGGCCGCTGGCACCAACTTGTAAACAAGTTCACGTCAAACCGAAACCACTTAGAGAAACGAAGAAAAACACTGAAAAAACTCACTAAAACTGGTGGAAAGTTCTCACATCAGTCAATGACTTCAATACAGCATCGTTTCTCAAGCTTCAAGAATGATATTTTTTTAAGAAAGAAGGCTACGCTTTAGAAAATTTTTTCATATTTATTAATATACAACTCTACAAGGAATCCTAATGTCATTCGCAGCATTTTCGACGCCTGGAATCGAAATCAACGAAATTTGTGAATGGCGCGGTGGCAACGTGCATGGCGCTAATGAAAAAAGAAAAGGCTATGCAGAAGGCAGGCAAAAGGAAAAGGCGATGCGGAATGGTAAAAGGTGGTGGGAGAGAGTAGCATGAGATCCAGAAACAGAACGCATGCAGTGGAAAAGGGGGAAGTCGGTTATTCGCCGTCTCATGGCCCAGTGGTTAGCGCGCTTGGCTACTGATCTAAGGGACCTGGGTTCGAGTCCCGGGTAAAGCATCGCTGTTTGTGTCGTTTTTCTGCTGACGGACTTCTGTGACAAGCAGCTGCTTGAGGGGGTGTTTTATTTTAATTTTTTCATTTAATAAGGCTATCGGGTGTGCACACTCAGTTTGCAAAAATACCACGACAAAAGTTGCGAACCCGTAGTGCAACATAAATAGTTACCACATACTTTTGCTGCTAGTGTGTTGTTTTCTTCATTATTAACAATACTCCTGTTACTTCTTCTTTTCCAATATCATTTCGGTAACATTTTTATGATCTGTACAGTTGGTTTTTGACGTTTCATTTGCCAGAAGAGTTACATGGTCCCTGATAGTCAGCGAGATTTATCTTTGACGGTGATTGTGCCATATATATATATGCATACTAGTTGGTGTTTTGCCATATGATTACTTATTTTGGTTGCATTTGTATTTCGAAAGGATATTTCATTAACGAGTCCATAATTTAGTTTTTTGGGTAGAATGCAATTTCCTCTGTGTCATTGTTTTATTTATTAACTGTTTCCTTTTATTCCCATAGCTGGAGTGCGATTACTTCTGTGAAAGTGGTTGTTTGTTCGACTGAAGGCTCGTTATCATGATTCTTCATAAATTGTACTGATGGGCATTCGGGGCGGAGGTGGCTTAGTCGGTAGTGCGCCAGGCTCGTAATCTGTAGTTCCCAGGTTCGACTCCCAGCTGGGTCAGCGTTGAAATTTATCGCCGCAAAATTCCCCGCCCAGCTCACGGTCAGTAGGGGACACCGGTGGGCTTGGAAAGGCCTCCGTCCGTCGGATGGGACGTTAAGTCGTGGCCCCGTGTGTGGGAGAGCCATACCTTGTGCACGTTAAAGAACACGCTGGATGACCTTGACGGGAGGCTACCATCTGTCTCCCAACAGCTGTTCCAGTGGGTTCCCTTCCCCAACCTTCTCTGAGCCTTCGGGGTCCATGTGACGTGGCCATTTACCCCATGGTGTGCAAAAAAGTGCCGCTCAGAGGTAAAACAACCCAACTGATGGGCATTTCGTACAGATTTTCTGCATAAGTAAAGTTTTTTTCCCTGCATAGTGCTGTTTCATTAAGATGATTGAAAGTGATAGTTTTCTCGAGTTTGCAAATTTGCCAGATGGATCGTAATCCGTAGATGGTGATCAATGCTTCCATTACACCGAAGCAGTGGAATATTTAACGTATTCGTAAGATCAAATGTCAAATACAGAGCACCGGATCGGGTCCCATATATCTTCCATCGGAAATAAAATTTTGTAACGGAAACTGCACGAGTATTTTGATTAGCGAACAATATATGGAGCAGTGAAAAAACAAAATTAAAAATCGAAACATTCAATTTGAAAACATTCATTCAAAATAAAAAATCGAAACAACAATCAAAGTTGCATTTATACCAAATGCAACTTTGATATGAATTGTATACAGTTTCATGATTTTTAAAACATAAACCTGATTTATTAAGTTCATTCTTGTGAAAAAAATCATAAATAAATTTTTTAAGTAATATGGTTGTTTAAAATGCTATTGTATGCTTATATTTTATAATAAATGTTATAAAGATTTTTAGTTTTAATGAAACAAATAAACGCAACCTGTTTTTTTTTTTCATTATGAAACAATTTGTGTTTTGTCGTGTATTTTCTCCGAAAAAATATGGTCACCGTACGTATATGTCGCTTGTGTAGTCGCCATGTTGGTCTTTACTTATAAAGATATTTAAACTAACACTCTAACTTTACAGTAGCCATGCGTGCAAAACACTCGGCCACGGAACGCCGGTAACCAAAAAAGTTGAAATATAAACTAGAAAGATTATTAGTTACGGAAATGTGAAAACAACACGAAACATTTAAAGAATAATAATTAATTTGATTTATAGTGCGCTTACATTTAATGCGAAGAGCAACTTTGTAGTTAACTGTAGGGCTTGAAATACGCCTTTCCGGGTGGTGACGTAGAGCAACTTGGTACTTTCTTATTAGGGTTTAAATAAGGCCAAATAATGGCGTAACCACGATCGAGCAATGGTAACTCCGGGGACCTTTCCATTGCTTAATTGAATTCGTTTGATCTTGGCGTCTGAAAATACGTAAGCTATAATTTAAAAAGTCACAAAAAAGAATATGGATTTTATATATATTTATAATGAATAGAAAAACAGCGAAATTCATTCATAAAAAATTTGTAAAAACAGTCAAACGTATTGCACTCTAGCGATTTGACTGTCACCTTCAATATTTTTTTTTTAGAATTCAGATTAAAGTCGAACACTGCAGATAAGGACAATGGAAAAAGTAACGTCAAAAGTCGAGTGTGTCAGTGAAAGAATTGATAGATAAGGGCATTATTGCTAGGGGAAAAATCGTCGGTGCCCCCCTTCCCTTGGTATCCTAAGCAGGTGCTTATATTACTTAAGGGTTAGTCCAGCCAGTGGTTGTAAACCATTAAATTCCGTGTGGTGGCGAAGATTGGAAAATAATTAAATAGATTTACCTGATGTTTTTCGAGTGGCCCAGTGCTTGGTTACACTTGAAGGGGATAAGGAATACAGTCCGTGTCGTTATTGGCGTACTAAGGTTTCGTTTTATCTCACACAACTAGGTTTATTATACTCCTATTGTTTCGCGGTAAGCAATGTGTAGGTAAATGCGATTCCACGAACTCTGTTCACTTCATCATGGTATTCACAAGGTAACTGCAATGACCGAAACGAGACGGCGCTTTCCGATAGTTTATTTACTATCACTTAAATTTGAATTCCAATAATAAGGTAATGACGTCGACACTGAGGTTTTGGAATGCAATGTTTTCTCATTCGCCGGAAGTGAGGCTGCAACAGTATTTCCTATTCGCAACAGAGGTTTACTCACTTGTCTTTATTTTATCTATTTACGTATAAACGTTGTCGAATCGAAATCAAACTCATTACTTTTAACTGTAGGATCTCTTGCAAACGTCTTTCTTAACAACGGTGATTAATACTTTTTCATGCAGTTAAATATTACACTGCAGAATTTTAATTTCCTATGTAATTATTTACTTTTAATGACGGGGTAAAAATGCTAGGACACTGATTCCTAGTATATATTGGCATGCAGATCAAAATATCGCGGTTCGATGGCACTAAATTTCATTACGTTTTACGATGAGAACGGCATGAACATGTAAAGAAAAATGAAACCTCAGAGTGGAAACAGGTTGTATGTTTTATAGGATAAAACGATAATTATTTCCGGTGTTCCATTTGCATTTTCCTCAACGCAATTCTAACGGCCACCGAATTACAAAAAATAATATGAATCGCTTTGAATATTAGTCGGTCAAATTACACCTTGGAAGTTTTCCAACCGTTCGGAGCCGCAATCGACACATCGTAATATTTTAAACCGTTCCCGAGTTACAATCCTACCCCTCTCCTCTGTTAGTATGCGACACCGATGGCCTTGGAAAACCCATCCTACGGGACGTTTAGTTATGCCACCGTCCGAAAGAACATTCAGGTTGAAGCACGCGGTGGGTCGACTTACTGGACTATCCCATCTGTTTAATTTTTGCAGTGCGTGCTGTTATCGAAATATGGTCTTAGCTATCGGGAGTCGTCGTGATTTATCAGTTTAGCCCGAGGTGTGACAAGAAATGGCGTCTCTGTCGTTGTAATAACCATGGAAACGAAAATTAAAATTACTCTGTGAAAGTAAATAAGTCTAGTCTCTTCGGAGGGATTGCAGAAGTAGGGTAAATAGAAATATTTTTATTGTGTTTATTACTTTTGTGTGTAACGTTTAATTGCACGCTATTATGTTGAAAAAGAAATGGGAAATATAAATATCCAACAACCGTTAAAAAATTGAAAAATAATCAATCTTTAAAAAAGTGTAATTTCTTTTTAAATACTGTCGTTAACGAAATATTTTGGCACCATTCCAGTTTTTTCCTACTTTAAGAATTGTTCTCTTATTGATAATGTGTGTTACTTTATAAGGCAGGAAGAAAAAATTAGCATGTCAACGGCCATAGCAAGTTGAACACACTGGTTCTCGTCTGATGCCCGAGGTTAAGCTTTGGGCGCGGTCAGTACTTCGGAGGGTGAGAACATGGAAACACCGCGTGCAGTTGGCAGTTTTTTTTCGTATGCGCTGTTACTCCTAAAATATTGGTCTAGGTTATTCTATGTTGGTTGTCGGGTTCGAATACATTGTTAGTAAATAAATAAATAAAGGAGAATTAAAGCGTTCATACAATAGCTTTGGTTACCAAACCTGCAACGTTTCTAGGTTGTTTCGAGAAAGGACTCCGTGCAGTCGGAATGTAAAAATAAAAGATTATATTTCTCGGGGTTGCAGATATGGTTATCCTTTCGCCCACTGTTTCAGAAAGTAGAAGGACATAATTATTTTTTTAATATTCAACAGATACACGTGAAATATAAATAAATAGTTAAAGTTTTATTGAAATATACTTATAAAAAAAAAATTCATTTCCTTCTGCCCCTCGGGGCGGGGGTGGCTCAGTCGGTAGCGCGCCAGGCTCGTAATCTGTAGTTCCCAGGTTAGAGTCCCAGCTGGGTCAGCGTTGAGATTTATCCCCGCAAAATTTCCCCGCCCCGCCCACGGTCAGTAGGGGACACCGATGGGCTTGAAAAGGCCGCCGTCCGTCGGATGGGACGTTAAGCCGTGGCCCCGTGTGCGGGAGAGCCATACCCTGCGCACGTTAAAGAACACGCTGGATGGCCTTGACGGGAGGCTACCATCTCTCTCCCAACAGCTGTTCTAGTGGGTCCCCTCCCCCAACCTTCTCCGAGCCTTTGGGGTCGATGTGACCTGGCCATTTAGCCCATGGTGTGCAAAAAAGTGCCGCTCAGACCTGTATTAAACAATCCACTGCTGGATTCCGATTCACAGCTGTAAAAACTGTGTATTGTCATTTCGAATGTGTCGAGTATTACCACTATACTCTGATTATGGCTAAAGATTAGTACCGTTACATGATATAGAAGATGCTGTTCGCTTATTTCCATGGTGTTAACTTTAAATGTCTCATTTCAGCATT
>JAWZYU010001447.1:0-27120 GCA_038380435.1 Ryuthela nishihirai
ACTGTTTCGTTGTGTTGCCAGTAGATTTTGCATAATATATATTACGGCCACGTTGAAGTTTTAAAAATGCTTTTCTTAATCGTAACAATGTTCCTATTTAAGGTATATTTTTATATTATGTTTCGATCATCTCAGATACGTAAGATGCATTTTTATTTTTCTACCTACAGAGAAGAAAAATGGTTATATAAAGTTTCGGAGAAGTATAGACGAAACATTGTGAAGCCGTAATAAAAGTTGGAAATTTTAGTGAATTCACTTATTTCCGATGCCTTAAAACCTTTAAAAAAAAAAAAATTTACAGTGCATATGAAAAAAATAGATATGAAAATCTTTAACTATTAATTTTATTTTTATTAATTTAAACACATTTTTCATTATATAAATGTTACTTATCTCGTATAAAAGTGGAAGTTAAAATAGGAAAATGGCGGATTATGAGAAATAAGTCAACTCCTAAAATTAGTGCTGCCTGTGAATACGGATTAAACGATAAAGTAGGAAAAACACCGAGATGACGTCAGCAGTACTGTTTTGTTTGTGTTGCCAGCAGATTTTGTATAATATATTACACGCAGTTAAAGTTTTAGAAATGCTTTTCTTAATCATGATAATGTTGCTTACCTAGACAGCAACCATTTATACGTTTACGAACTGTTAAAGCTTTGGAAATTCCGGTTTTTGAAAAGTCGTTTCCGGTAAAAACTTGGGTTTTTGCGAGTAATCTCAAGATTAATATTATTTTTTTTGCCCAGAAATGAAAATTAAAAGTTATGCGCACGTCGTGGTGTAATAAGATAGAAAAATAGGAATGGATTGGCATCGCACCTAAAGGGTTTTGCCGAACGTTTTCAGTGTTTTAAAATTTACGTTTATGGTGAATAAATATTTCGTTCTAGAGTGAATGGTGGGGTAAAACTTATTTATTGAGAGATGAATTAAACAGTTGCAATTATATTTCTATAAATAGGAATTGACTACGAAATATTTGTGTTGACACGAAATAGGGATCCCATTAATTGTAGCTATGGAAATGAAATACGTTATTTGCGTTTTTAGGGTTAAGAACGATAGGATAATTTTACAAATGCCGAGATGGAAAATAATTATTCGGTGGAATACACTAATTATTTTATGAAGAGTAAAACTGAAATCTAAACGTGATTTGAAGTTTCATGTCAACTTTGCGTTTAATATTTTGTTTTTTGCGTGTTAAATATTCCAGCGTTCGTGATTTATATATTACGGCAACCAACGTTTTTATATTCGATATTACACGTAGGTCGTACAGATGTGAGCGATATCTAATGCAAATGACATCGAATAAGATATTTTGCTACTAAGGTATTATGCCAATGTCACCTTTCATTTCGTCCATCAGATAGGTATTGTGAGTGACTTCAGGAGAAAATATGATTTGGAAAATGTATTGAACTGAATAATCAACTGTGATTTCACAATATAGTTTTGTTGTATGGCTTTCACGAGACGCTGATAATGCTTGTCCTCTTCACATTATAGAAATTATGCTGTAAAGCAACCGCGTTGCTGATGTCATCTCTGTGTTTTCTCCAATTTCTTATTATTAAGGCGCAGCCCCCGGTAAGGCATGGATGTTCGTGTTGTTTCTGCTGAGGTCCTGCCATCCTCTCAGATCTACTGTGGCATATTAACTGACAAGCTCCTGTCAGACCTCTGTGGCAAGCAGCTGCTTGAGGGGGTATTTATTATTATATTTATTATTTACACATATTTTAGTTTGCTTATTTATGGCAATACGTAGCTCTTACACGGTACACGTGGGATATTTTATCCTTTAACAAGTCTAGGCAGGGAAAGTTTTCGTTATTCGATTAACTTTGGTTATTTGATGGCGATCCCCACTGCTACGTTATGTTGGGTTGTTTTACCTCTGAGCGGCACTTTTTTGCACACCATGGGCTAAATGGCCAGGTCACATAGACCCCAAAGGCTCGGAGAAGGTTGGGGGAGGGGACCCACTGGAAACAGCTGTTGGGAGAGAGATGGTAGCCTCCCGTCAAGGCCATCCAGCGTGTTCTTTAACGTGCGCAGGGTATGGCTCTCCCGCACACGGGGCCACGGCTTAACGTCCCATCCGACGGACGGCAGCATTTCCAAGTCCATCGGTGTCCCCTACTGACCGTGGGGAAGGCGGGGAATTTTGCGGAGATAAATCTCAACGCTGACCCAGCTGGGACTCGAACCTGGGAACTACAGATTACGAGCCTGCCGCGCTACCGACTGAGCCACCCCCGCCCCACGTTATGTTGAATAATATTCGTTCCTGTAATATTCACTAAATGGCTTCGGCCAGGTACGAGAAATGGTGAGAAAGGAAGCTTAAAGAAACAGAACTTTGTTGCGGATATGGAGAGGTGTCACTTCCTTCGAAGTCGGAAAACAATTAAATCAACAATGTTATTTTCAGACGTCAGCAAAGAATTATTACGATTACTTTCAAACAGTATACAGTTAATGAAATCTGTTGAAGTGAAACGTACGTAGTACCGTCGACATTTTTCAGTTTTCTTCTAGGCGCGCTGGCAACGTGCATGGCGCTAATGAAAAAACAAAAAGGCGATGCAGAAGGCAGGCAAAAGACCTGCCTACCTCTGAACGGCACTTTTTTGCACACCATGGGCCAAATGGCCAGGTCACATGGACCCCGAAGGGTGAGAGAAGGTTGGGGGAGGGGACTCACTTGAACAGGTGTTGTGAGACAGATGGTAGCCTCCCGTCAAGGCCATCCAGCGTGTTCTTTAACGTGCACAGGGTATGTCTCTCCCGCACACGGGGCCACGGTTTAACGTCCCATCCGACGGACGGCGCCCTTTCCAAGCCCATCGGTGTTCCCTACTGACAGTGGGCAGGGCGGGGAATTTTGAGGAGAAAAATCTGAACGCTGAACCAGCTGGGAGTCGAACCTGGGAACTACAGATTACGAGCCTGCCGCGCTACCGACTGAGCCACCCCGCCCCCGTCTCCACGGTGTCAGATTGTTAATAAAACCAGTGAAGTTTGATAATTAAATTAATAAATCCCAGTTATTTAAGCTGAAACGTTATAGTGGAATTGTATGTAATTTCCGGCTTTGATATTTAATTGCATTCGCATATATTAAATATTAACGTTTATGAAATATTGTAATATTACTATTAATCATTGCTAACTGTAGTTCGATTCTTGTGTAGGTAAAATTTACGTGGTGTATGAACTTTATTCTAAATATACGTAATAAAATATATTATGGAAAAGAAGAAATGAATTGAGAGTAAAATTTGACACTGAAGTCAAAGCGAATATATGGTTGCTATCGTAACTAAGGGCGCCACGTGTGAAGCTATCTAGGTGCACGTGCCATTGTATCATATTTGACCAATCGTAGAAGAGGAACACGAACAACCGTTAGGAGAGGCGGGAAGAAGCAAATATTTCGTTAAAACAAAATTAACGCCACCTAGAGGAATTTATTTCATTTAGCAATAATTGTCGTACGTGTGAATTTAATTAAGTACATAAGTTATATATATGCATTCATGTTTCAAAACTTTAATGAACACTATTTGAATATTACCACATATAGTATGCTGAAATATAAATTTAGGACACTTTTTTGGGTGAGGGGAAATGTGAATTTTTTTTTTTGTTACGGTTCAACTTATTTGGACTTCCGACCTGAAATTTCGCACTGCAAACTGGACCTTAACCTGAAACTTTCTGTGAAAATTTCGAGCGTGTACATTGATTTCACCGATGAGTTATGACTGCCAGAGACAGGTAGTAAATGACACTCCGCAACTCGCTAAGTTATGACGCTGTATTCCGTATCATCTCATTGGGATAAAATTTACGAACAGTAATAGGTTTTAAAACACAAAAAAATACCCTTGATAATTAAGAGACATTAGAAAAACTATTTTATTTTACTACTTCAATTGATGCAGTATTTAATTAGTAACGCAAGTTCTGATGTTTAATAGCAGCGAAATCTGTTTATTTAGTCTGAAACCCTAAAAGAAACAAGTTTAAAGGAAGGGAGAATGGAATAATGTACCTTTCATTGGGCACAGCGATAAATATGTTTCGGTTTCCATTTCTATTTAAGTACGGAACTCATAAAGAATCCTCAGCGTTGAGATTTATCTCCGCAAAACTCCCCGCCCTTCCCACGGTCAGTACTGGACACCGATAGGCTTGGAATACAACATTCACAATATAAAATTATCCATAACAGCAACATAATTTTAACGAATTTCTGTATTACAGACTACACAGGGATTAAGTGCTTAGCCGAGGAGTCATTTCATACCCTAAACATTTAACCTCTAATGATTATTTTATTTCCTAATCCTAAGAGGCTTAACGTGTTAGGGAAAAGAGTGAAAATATGTTCATAAATATAATAAAGGAATAAAAAAACACCCCCTCAAGCAGCTGCTTGCAACAGCGATCTAACAGGAACCTGTCAGTTTACCCGACATAGTCCAAGATCTGTGAGGGTGGTGACCCCTTTAATTACTTTAATACGCCATATATTAGATATGCGTTTGGTTGGGTTGTTTCATCTCTGAACGGTAGTTATTTGCACACAAGGGTCTAAATGGCGACGTCATAAAGAACCAGAGGGATCAGTTTAGGTTGCGGGAAGGTGACCGAATGTTATGAGACAGATGAAAAAATAGCAGATTGGTTCCAGACGTGAAAAAAAACAACATACCCCCTCAAGCAGCTGCTTCCCACAGAGATCTGACAGGAAGCTGTCAGTTTATATGCCATAATAGAAGGTCTGTGAGGATGGCAGGACCTCACACAAAAAAGACACATACGTCCATACCTTACCCGGGACTCGAACCCAGGTCCCTTAGACGTGAAAACCGAATACAAATGAGTTGTTTTCAAACAAGTGATATCAAAATCTTGAAGTCTTTATTTCATTTTTATTAATTTTAAGACATTTTTAATTTTATAAACTTAGTAGTTTTCAAATTAAAACCAACCGGTTTGGTTTTAAAGAAAAGAAATATATAAAGAATTCTTCAATATTTTTTGGTTTTTTTTTATCTCTGTAGTTTTTTTTGACTCAGTCGGTAGCGCGCTAGGCTCGTAGTGGAATGGAACCCGGCGACCGACGCAGAATGAATTTGGCTAATATTCTAGGAGTACAGCGCTTGGGGGAAAAAAATTGCCAACTGCACACGGTGTTCCCAGGTGGTCACCCTCCCAAGTACTGACCGCGAGGGGACACACTGGACAGCTGTAGGAGACAAATGGCAGACTCCACTCAAGGTCATCCAGCGTGTTCTTTAACGTTGGGTAGTTTTACCTCTAAACGGCACTTTTTTTGCATGCAATGAGCTGAATGGTCAGGTCACAAGGACCCTGAAGGCTCAGGGAAAGGGGACACACTGGACAGCTGTAGGAGACAGATGGGAGACTCCAGTCAAGGCCGTCCAGCGTGTTCTTTTAACGTTCGGTAGTTTTACCTCTAAACGGCACTTTGTTTGCATAGAATAGGCTGAATGGCCACGCCACAAGGACCCTGAAGGCTCAGGGAAAGTTGAGGGAAAGGGGACACACTGGACAGCTGTAGGAGACAGATGGGAGACTCCAGTCAAGGCCGTCCAGCGTGTTCTTTAACGTTCGGTAGTTTTACCTCTAAATGGCACTTTGTTTGCATAGAATAGGCTGAATGGCCACGCCACAAGGACCCTGAAGGCTCAGGGAAAGTTGAGGGAAAGGGGACACACTGGACAGTTGTAGGAGACAGATGGGAGACTCCAGTCAAGGCCGTCCAGCGTGTTCTTTAACGTTCGGTAGTTTTACCTCTAAACGGCACTTTGTTTGCATAGAATAGGCTGAATGGCCACGCCACAAGGACCCTGAAGGCTCAGGGAAAGGGGACACACTGTACAGCTGTAGGAGACAGATGGGAGACTCCAGTCAAGGCCGTCCAGCGTGTTCTTTAACGTTCGGTAGTTATACCTCTAAACGGCACTTTGTTTGCATAGAATAGGCTGAATGGCCAAGTCACAATGACCTCGAAGGCTCAAAAGAAGTTGGGCGAGGGGACCCATTGGAATAGTTGTTGGAAGACGAATGGTAGCCTGAAGGTAAGCCATCCAGTGCGTTCTTTAACGCGCACACAGTATGGCTCTCCGGCACACGGAACCATGGTTTAATGTCCCGTTAGGAAGACGGCGACGTTTACAAGCCAATCGGTGTCCTCTACTGACCGACGGCAGGGCGGGGAGTCTTACGGAGATAAATCTTAACGCTGACCCCAGCTGGAACTCGAACCCTGGAACTTAAGATTACGACAGGGCGCCAAAAAATTTAATTTTCCTTCCGTGGTTTAAAATAAAATCCGAAATATATTCTTGTCCATTCCTTCGAAAAAGTATCCGAACAATGTGGTTGATTGGATTGCATTCGATTGTTTTACCTCAGAACGGCACTTTTTTTGCACACCATGGGCTAAATGGCCAGGCCACAAGGACCCCGAAGACTCAGAGATGGTTGGGTGAGGGGACCCACTGGAACAGCTGTTGGGAGACAGATGGTAGCCTCCCGTCAAGGCCATCTAGCGTGTTCTATAACGTGCACAGGGTATGGGCTCTCCCGCAAACGGGGCCACGGCTTAACGTCCCATCCGACGGACGGCGGCCTTTTCAAGCCCATCAGTGTCCCCTACTGACCGTGGCCAGGACGGGGAAATTTTGCAGTGATAAATCTCAACGCTGACCCAGCTGGGACTCGAACCTAGGAACTACAGATTACGAGCCTGGCGCGCTACCGACTGAGCCACCCCGTCCCCAATGTGCTTGATTGTAGAATTCAGGAAGAATACCTGGCAACGATTTTTTTAGAAATTACTGATCTGACAACCTTCGCATACGTACAGGAAGGTTGCCAAATCATTAATTATTAAAAAAGAAATCGTTCCAGATTTTTTTCCTGAATTCTGTTCTGTAATCAACCATGGTGTTCGAATACTTTTTTGAGCGACTGTACATAAGGTTTGTTTTCTTCCTTTCTCTTTAATCGTGAAACTCACAATGTAACATTTATTAGTGAATATAAAACTTAGGTTTTCAACTGAAATAGATTTCATTGGTTATTTAGATATGGTTATTTGTGTTATTAAGATCTTTCCGGGAGTCTTCGAAACGACACTTAAGAGTCATTTCTGCAGATAAGTATAGTCTGTAGTCATTCTGCAAATAAGTCATCTGTCTCCCAACAGCTGTTCCAGTGAGGCCCCTCCCCCAACCTTCTCTGAGCCTTCGGGGTCCTCGTGACCTGGCCGTTTAGCCCATTGTCTACAAAAAAAATGCCGATCACATGTAAAACTACCAACTCTGAGCGCTATATGATATCATATGCATTTTATTCTATGCAATTCCAGTCAGATATTCAAATTGATTGTGTTTACATTTAAAAGCATCCAGCTTACAAAGATTCGTATGCATCACAGCGTATTCCTGCTATTATATTCTCTAAAAATTGTTTCAGGATGTTTCTCAACATTTAATAATAAATAAATAAATAAATAAATAAATAAATACCCCCTCAAGCAGCTGCTTACCACAGAGGTGTGACAGGAGCCTGTCAGTGTCATATGCCACAGTAGAAGGTCTGAGAGGATGGCACGCCCTCAGCAGAAAAACGACACAAAACAGCCATGCCGTACCCGGGACTCGAACCCAGGTGTCTTAGATCAGTAGCCAAGCGCGCTAACGACTCAAATTAAAAAAAATAAATAAATCCTTCTTAATAAACAATAGGAATAATCTAATTCAATGCACCCAATTCCCGAGAAAACCGTGTAAAAAAATAAACCTTTAAAAAAAAATACAGTGCATATGAAAAAAATAGATATGAAAATCTTTAAATATTCATTTGATTTTTATTAATTTAAATACATTTTTAATTATATAAATGTTACTTATAGCCGTCCCATGGCCGAGTGGTTAGCGCGCTTGGCTACTGATCTGAGGGACCTGGGTTCGAGCCCCGGATAAGGCATGGTTGTATGTGTTGTTTTTCTGCTGAGGTCCTGCCATCCTCTCAGACCTTCTACTATGGCATATAAACTGACAGGCTCCTGTCAGACCTCTGTGGCAAGCAGCTGCTTGAGGGGGTATTTTTATTATTATTACTTATCTCGTATAAAAATGTAAGTTAAAATAGAGTGACGGCATGAGAAATAAGTGAACTCGTAAAATTAGTGCTGCCTGTGAATACTGGTTAATAATAAAGAGCAAAAACACAGAGATGACGTCAGGAGTACTGTTTCGTTGTGTTGCCAGTAGATTTTGCATAATATATATTACAGCCACGTTGAAGTTTTAAAAATGCTTTTCTTAATCGTAACAATGTTCCTATTTAAGGTATATTTTTATATTATGTTTCGATCATCTCAGATACGTAAGATGCATTTTTATTTTTCTACCTACAGAGAAGAAAAATGGTTATATAAAGTTTCGGAGAAGTATAAATAAAAAGCCGTAGTAAAAGATGGAAGTCGCATACTTTGAGTTTCGCATTGCAAGCTTTTTTGAGTAGTTCCACTGGATTTTTTTTTTCTCGCCCTCGTATGATCTACGGAGGAAGTAACCATTCTTTTGTTTTATATATTTTGGTTCAGATTTTAGTGATGTACTGCGATGTGGAAGGGCTTTACGTACGTTTACCAACCGTTAAAGCTTTGGAAATTCCGGTTTTTGAAAAGTCATTTTCGCTAAAAAATTTGGTTTTTGCGAGTAATCTCAAGATTAATATTATTCTTTTGGCCCAGAAAGGAAAATTAACACTTATGTGCACGTCGTGGTGTAATAAGATAGAAAAATAGGAATGGATTGGCATCGCACCTTAACCCTATTTCCGAACGTTTGTAGTGTTTAAAAATTATGATTATGGTGAATAAATATTTCATTCTAGAGTGAATGGTAGGGTATTTATTGAGAGATGAAATAAACAGTTGCCATTATATTTCTATAAATAGGAATTGAGTACGAAATATTTGTGTTGACACGAAATAGGGTTCCCATTAATTGTAGCCATGGAAATGGCCTATTTTTGAACTACGTTATTTGCGTTTTTAAAGTTAAGAACGATAAGATAATTTTACAAATGCCAAGATGGAAAATAATTATCCGGTGCAATACACTAATTATTAAGAGTAAAACTGAAATCGGAACGTGATTTGAGGTTTCATGTCAACTTTGCGTTTAATGTTTGTTTTTTTTGCGTGTTAAATATTCCAGCGTTCTTCATTTATATATTACGGCAACCAACGTTTTTTATATTCGATATTACACGTAGGTCGTACAGGTGTGAGAGATATCTAATGCAAAAGATATCGAATAAGATATTTTGCTACTAAGGTATTATGCCAATGTCACCTTTTATTTCGTCCATCAGACAGGTATTGTGAGTGACCTCAGGAGAAAATATGTTTGGAAAATGTATTGAACTGAATAATAAAGTGTGATTTCACAATATAGTTTTGTTGTATGGCTTTCAGGAGACACTGAAAATACTTTTCCTCTTCACATTATAGAAATTATGCTGGGAAGTAACCGAAACCGCGTTGCTGACGTCACCTCTGTGTTTTCTCCAATTTATTATTATTATGGCGCACGTGCACAGGGTATGGCTCTCCCACACACGGGGCCAAGGCTTAACGCCCCATCCGAAGGACGGCGGTCTTTCCAAGCCCACCGGTGTCCCCTACTGACCGTGAGCACGGCGGAGAATTTTGCAGAGATAAATCTCACGCTGACCCAGCTGGGACTCGAACCTGGGAACTACAGAGTTAAAAAACACGACAAAGGTAAAAAAAAAAACTAAAAAATATTTAAGAATTCTTTATATATTTATTTTGTTTAAAACCAAACCGGTCGGTTTTAATTTGAAAACTTTTAAGTTTATAAAATTAAAAATGTCTTAAAATTAATAAAAATGAAATAAAGACTTCAAGATTTTGATATCACTTGTTTGAAAACAACTCATTTGTATTCGGTTTTCACGTCTAAGGGACCTGGGTTCGAGTCCCGGGTAAGGCATGGACGTATGTGTCGTTTTTGTGCTGAGGTCCTGCCATCCTCACAGACGTTCTATTATGGCATATAAACTGACAGCTTCCTGTCAGATCTCTGTGGGAAGCAGCTGCTTGAGGGGGTATGTTGTTTTTTTTCACGTCTGGAACCAATCTCCTATTTTTTCATCTGTCTCATAACATTCGGTCACCTTCCCGCAACCTAAACTGATCCCTCTGGTTCTTTATGACGTCGCCATTTAGCCCCTTGTGTGCGAATAACTACCGGTCAGAGATAAAACAACCCAACCAAACGCATATCTTCTCTGTGGCGTATTAAAGGTGATCAAAGGGGTCACCATCCTCACAGACCTTCGACTATGGCGGAGAAACTGACAGGCTCCTATCAGATCGCTGTTGCAAGCAGCTGCTTGAGGGGGTGTTTTTTTATTCCTTTATTATATTTATGAAGATATTTTCACTCTTTTCCCTAACACGTTAAGCCTCTTTGAATTGGGAAATAAAATAATCATTAGAGGTTAAATGTTTAGGGTTTGAAATGACTCCTCGAATTTTTGCGGAGATAAATCTCAACGCTGACCCAGCTGGGACTCGAACCTGGGAACTACAGATTACGAGCCTGGCTCGCTACCGACTAAGCCACCCCCGCCGCTGCATATGTATTATGCTAGGCACGGATTTACAATTTGTTTCCTTTCTCCTCAGTGTTGTTTTTATTGCTATGTGCATGTAAAGACTTTAAGGAGACCTAAAAAAAACTTGTGCTGATAATTTTTGATATTAACTATTATGGAAATACTAAGGAAGATTTTCAGCGTAAGAACTAATTTTTCTTTTTTTTCAAAATAAAACCGACCGGTTTGGTTTTAAAAAAATAAATATATAAAAGTTATATATATATATTTTTTTAAAACTTCAACGTACTGACGTCATCTCGGTGTTTTTGCTACTTTACTATTAACCCGTATTTACAGGCTGGCAGCACTAATTTTAGGAGTTCAGTTATTTCTCATGCCGCCACTCTATTTTAACTTACACTTTTATACGAGATAAGTAACATTTATATAATTAAAAATGTGTTTAAATTAAAAAAAATCAAATGAATACTTAAAGATTTTCATATGCACTGTATTTTTTTTTAAAGGTGGAAAGAAAGGAAGAAATGTTTTCTTTAAACAAGAATTTTTTTTTTTATTTAGAAATCATTTCTATTAGTTCTTTTTTTTTATAAATTTTTATTTGTGTTGCAAGATGCATTTTTTTACTACATGACTAAAAAAGTCCTATTAAAATGAAAGATATGGTCTTTTTTGTTAAATATTTTATTTTGAAAAAATCCAGATTTAAATGTTGATTAATTTGGCATATAACATGCCATAATTCCTTTCACTAATTATTTGGGAAAAAAGTTCTAAAGTTAAATTTGGCCTCTGGATGTAAACCTGTTTTTCAGGCTAGACACTTGAAAGGGTTAAGAAAAGTTCATTCTTGTGAAAAATATCCAAATTATGATTGCTTAAAATGCTATTATATGCTTATATTTTATAATAAATGCAAACTGTTGTTTTTTTCATTATGAAACAATTTGTGATTTGTCCTTTATTTTCTCCGAAAAAATATGGTGAATAAATATATGGTGAAGCAGGAAAGTCTAATTGCTCCTCACGGCCTACAACCTCCCAATCTACATATGCGCTTAGTCCCTGGTCGCTCTACCCATAGATGGCACCACTTGTCGGCTCGAGAGGTGCGGTCCGCGGTGATCAGTGATGCTATTGGACGGACGGACGGACAGCCGGGCCCGTGTTGTTCGCTCGAGGGTGGGAATGGAGGCTTAAAAAATATGTCGGTCTCTGTGTGGGATAAAGTCGACTAACCGTTCAGGAGAACAGACTGATTTAACGCACACGCTAACAACTTTACCGCGACTTCGCCTACGGACTTTTGGATTCTTACGCGCGAATTACCGTGTATGAATTTCTGATTATGAAAATTATTAATAATTTAAAAAGAATACTGTTTATCGCTTCTCGGCCTTTTGGCTAAGATCAAAGTGTAGTATCTGTTCTTATCAGCTCAATCGGGTTTTCCCTCGACCCGTTGAAAAGAAACGGACGATGCCGGGTTTTCCACCGACCCAAGGACTGCCGGGATCTACGGACGCCCAGGAGCCTTTTCCCGCCTGATGGACTGATGCCTCCGGAGCCGCCCGCTGAGGAGCCACCCCCTTGGTGAGTATGGTACTGTCCGTAAACCGAGCAAATGCTCAACCCCCAGGGGGGCCTCTTAAAGGCTCTTTAGCTCTCCTCGAGCGGTTCGTGCGATAGCTACCGCCGTGGATGTTTGCGAATTTTCGCGACTTGCACTTTTAATGCCGTCGCTCGACCGCAATTTCCCACGTTTTCTTGGCGGTACCTGTCACTTATTCAAAACGCCAGAAGCTGATCATCGTCGCCATTCGACACAGCGGTGGTGACGGAGGACTTTCTGACGACTTGCCTCCTGGTTCTGCACTGTTCCCAAGGCACATCGAACTCTCCTTCAATAGATGCTTTGTGAAGATCCTCCTCCATCTGCTCCCATCGGCTGATAGCCACGGGATTTTCGGAGCAGAGAACCTGCACCTGCACCACAAGTAGCTGTCAGCTGGCTCATCTTCTATTAAACGACACGTTTTCTTCATGTAGTCACTGCCATCAGCTGAATTTGATGTGGATGCCCTCTGCTGACCGTTTTGTCTTCTCTACCGACTGGCGTGGCTTGGTGCTTCATTTGCCCTCTCTAGTGGGCGATGCTGACCGTGGCGACTGACACCCTGATTCCAGATGCTGAGGGGCTCCCCTTTCCTTTCTGAAGGGTGTACTTTCACCTACCAGGCCACCGTGTCTTTAGATGTTCTCCAGCTCTTCTGATTCAGAGCCGAACCCAGACGTACCTGTTGTCCATCATGTTTCTTCCAGGTTTGATGATCTTCACGTAACCCATCACCAGCTATCTATCACCGAGGACATTCTTCACCTGCATTTGCTCTACCGACTTTTTTGGTGTGGTGCTTCGTCTTGCTCTCCCTAGTGAGCGACGCTGACCGCAGCAGTAGGTACCCTGATCGCAGTATTCGAAACGTTTCCTTTCCACATACTGAGGGTATGGCTATAACTTACCACACTATTGGTCTTTAGACGAACTCTCCTATTAATTCAGGATGGTTCAAGGTTCTGTTCACGATCCAGGCTTCCTGTCTGCCGTTCATCCTGAGCTCCCTTGCCCAGTTCTTCGGATTGTGCCTGTGTCCTCTGTGATTCACCGAGTTCCCTCAGTTACCCTTCAATGCGACATTACTTGAACTCTCCACACGAACAATAGAATCTCTGCTTCTGGGAACTTACTCGTCAACGCTGTTTTTTCGCCTTCCTTGGACTGGATGCTGAGAAGCCTCGAAATCACCTGCATCGATTTCCTGATTGCAGTTTCCTGTCACGCCTGCTGATGATGTTTGTCTTTTTGAGCTCCCTTGTTCACAGACCTTGTTTTGCACGTCGTGACCTGCTCCTTCCAGTGCACCGCGGATGCCTCTTCGGAGCTACGCTGTTGTCATCCGCCTCTGCTTCTTCTTCAGCTCTCAGGGATGTCTGACGAGTTTTCTTTGCTGCTACCATCCGGCTTCCTCGTCGTCCTTCCTTCCTTCCTTCCGACTTTTCTTCCATTGTAAATGAGGCTGAAGATTTTGTCGGTGAAGAATTATGCTGTGCCTCATCTTCTTCCTTTATTGTAGATCATTTTCGTAACTCTTTAAGTGAGTTTGCAATTTTGTTAGCAGGCTGAAGATACTGTTTATGAAGACCTATGCTGTGCCTGTGAAGAGGATTCTACTATTTTTTAAAAAAACCCTGTATTCTGAATATTATTGCTTCAATAAAGCTTTTCAAATCTGTTCTTATCAGCTTAATATCTGATACGATTTCTATATGAAATCAAGATATTAATCTTATTTTTGTAGTTCGACGGAGTGCTTTGAGCTTGCTCAACCTCTGTCACGGGTTGGACCGGTATTGCACTACTTCCGGTAGCGGCCCACATATTTAATCCAAAATTAGTACATGCAACATTTAAAGTTCTTTAGTAATCGTATCAGATGTAAAGCAAAACAGGAAGTCCGTCTGATGTATTTTTTTGAAAAGTCCGTCGGATGCCGGGAAACGCAGTCGCAACCACCTCCACCCGCTCATCCTCACTTCGCCTGAATCTCCCTTTGCCTTATTCATCCCCACCCCACACACCCAGCAAGTATTAACATGGCCATCTGAGAAACGCACTCGCCCAACAATTCCAGCCCCTGACAACATAACCCCCCACACACACACACATCGTATAAACGTACCCTAACACCTAGCATTCACAAAAAGAAATAGAAATCACGAAGCCTAGCCATAGCCAACAAAGAAAAAAATATACAATACTAATGCTTTATACCTCTAATTCCCTTCACCATAGAAAGCCTATTATCCCCTTAAAAACCTTTTCTATTAGAATAATCCTTTTATCAACTTCGAATTGTTTTACATTACAAATTCACTCACTACTTTCCAAACTCTATCTCCATTTGTCAGTCCCGGTTTTTAGCGAAACAAACCGGGCTATCCAAAAATATTCCATCGGTAATTAGAAATTTTTCATTTGTTTGAAAATTTCAATGGGCAAGGTCTACTTTTGAAATCTTAAACACTGCAGTGAAGTGAGGCCACTACACCCCCCTCCCCTCCCACAGCTCCCACAATTAGGGAGGGGGGCGGAAAATGCGGCCACCAACACACTACAGTATTGCTCTATGCTGGTGTCTACTCATATGGCCAAATGCGACCAGTGGGGGCAGATACCTTGCAACCTGTTTACTCAAACTTGTTAAAACAAACCGAAAAGAGAAATTGTGGGGGGCCATGGGAATGCAAATTGCAAGAGAACCCCATTGCTGATTCCCACAAGTAAACACTCTATGAACTGTTAAAAATATGCATTGTCTTATGATAGGGTTAAAAGTGATAAAAAAATTGGTTACGATAAGGGGGGGGGGGCGCTAAAGTTCTGATAGTGTGTAATGGGTTTGAAACAAAAGGAGTTAATTGAAGCATATGGGTAAAGTAAAAAGGCAAGGATAATTTGATAGTGAGAATGAAAGGTAATATGAAAAAGGAGAGGTGGCAAGAGAAATAGAAGGGGGGGGGGAAGAATATAACAGGGGGGGAGGGACTGAGCGAAAGGTGAGAAGAGGAAAGAAGAAGGAAGACAGGAAAAATAATACAAATGAGTGGAGCAAGAAGGAAGTGTGAACTGATTAAATATGTGGTAAACACCACAAAAGAATATATTTATCATGTGCAAGGACAGACTTGTGTCTCTTTCTATAAACTTTCGTAATCAATTTAGTTTTTTCCAAAATAGCCGTGGTGGTATGTTCGTGCTGTAGTTTGCATCTGGATAACTAAATTTGGTATTTAACAATGCTAATTACCAAATTGATGATGTAATGTTTCTTGTTGGGGTACTGTTGTAAATCATGGAATCTAACTGCTCTTAACAAAGGTCTTGCTATCTGGAGCCATTGGCTTACTTTTGTCCAGATCTTGATAGCATACCAGCAGTGGTAAACTAGATGATCAATACTTTCTCTGGTAGGGCATCTAAAGCAATTATGAGAAGCAATGAAGCCACAATGTCTTCTTCTCGAATTTGTGTAAACAATATTATGAGCTACATTCCAATTAAAATTCCTCATAGTTTTCTCAATGTCTGTGCTGGCAATGTTGGTCCAGGCCTTAGGCCAATTGATATTTGGGTATAACTGTTGAAAGTTGGTAAGGTTGAAAGTCTGGATAGTTGTGTATAGCTGTGTTTTATTAATAGGGTTGGGGATTGGACCTTTTTTGTGTACTAGTGTAACTATGGAAGGTAGAAGTTTGTAATTTGTGTTGTGTTCTGTGTTTTTGGGCCCATTATAACTGTTATGTGTGCATATGTGTTTGGTGTGAAAGAAGGCAAAGTAATTCAAGAGAAATAAAGAGGGGACAGTAGGTGTGCTTAATATTCTTTGTATATGTTCTAAATAAATAATCTTTGACATTGTGGTAATAATTGGAATGGCAAGTCCACCCAGGTTGATTGGATTTTGTGATGTTTCACGTTTAATCAACTCTGGCTTGCCATTCCAAATAAAGTCATAGATAAGTTTGTTTCATTTGTTTATGTGTGTCTTGTCAGGAGGATTTACAGTGGCTATGTAGGTGATTTTGGGAATTATGCTGGATTTTATGAGTTTAGCTCTGTTATACGTAGAAATTTCGTAATCCTTCCAATTTGTAATTGTGTTTTCTATATTATTTAATAAATTTGTATAGGTTTGTTTACAAAATCCAAATCTATTATATTGTATTCGTAAAATTTTGATAGGGTCATCTGTACAACCAATCTTTGTCAGGAATGACCTGTCCCATGTGCCCCAACATAGGGAAGCTGTTTTACTGGTGTTAAGGGACAGGCCTGTAGTTTTAGAGAAAAGATCATAAATTTTAAAAACTCTATCTATGGAAAACTCATTTGTTGTAAAAAGAACCAGGTCATCAGCGTAGGCTGAAACTTTTAATCTGTTTCTGGTTCCTGGTATGGGGATTCCAGAAATCTGCGTATCATTTTGTATATGTCTAATGAAAAAGTCATTAACTACAACAAAAAGCAATGGTGACAGAGGGCATCCTTGCCTCACCCCTCTGTTCCCTGCTATTTTGTTAGAGAAATGTCCATTGAGATGAACAGTGTAGTGTATGTCCGAATAAAGTGTATGTATAATGTTAATAAATCGGGGTCCAATACCATATATTTCTAGTGCAGTGTATATTGCTTCCTGTGATAGCGAGTCGAGTGGAAGGCCTTCTTCTGATCTAAAGATATAATGGCAGCTCTTATGTTTTTGTGATTGATATATTCTATCATGTCTGTGAGGAGTCTGTTATTGTTATGAATGTGTCTCTTGGGGACTGCACAGGATTGATAAATTGAAATTATTTCTGGCATTGCCTGTGTTAGTCTGTTGGTGATAATTTTACTGAGTATTTTGTAGTCTGTTTAAAGAAGTGTTATGGGTCTCCAATTGTCTAATAAGTGTGCTTGTTCAGGTTTTTTGCATAGCAGTGCTATTTGACCTGTTTTCATGTCTTGTGTCATTTGTTTCAGTGTTATTATAGTGTGTAAAAATTCTGTATAAGGTATTTCTAAGATATTCCAGAATGTTCTATAGAATTCTATAGGAAGACCATCTATTCTGGGGCTCTTCTTTAATTTAAAACTGAAAATAGCTTGTTTAACTTCTTGTATTGTAATATCACTTTCTAACTTGTCTTTTGTGTGTGGAGAAATTTTGTTGGCAAATTGTTCTGTTTCATAAAGTTTATTGGTGTCTGTCTGTCTGTCTATGTCGATATTGTTTGGTATATTGTTCATGTATGTGTTTTAAGATAATTTGTGTGTCATGTGTTCTTAATCCATTTACTTCTAATTCAGTTAGGTTTGTGTTTTGTCTATTTTTATGTTTTAATCTGGTAAGTAAGTTGTTGCAATTTTCTTCTTCAGCAATTTGGACATCATGATTTCTCTCTATGATAATATGTCCCTGTTGTTTGTATAATTGCTGAAGATTGTGTTTAAGTTTGTGTATCTGTTGTTCGTGATATGTGGTGTCTAATCTCTGTTTTTTAAGGAAGTGTGTACCATTTGTGGCTGCTTTTAAAAGTGCTTTGGTTTCATTAATTTCATTTTTTAGGTGTTGTGCTTTAAAGATACCTTCTGTTCTGAAGAGTCTTCTAATTTTAGTTTGTAAATTTTACCACCAGTTCTGATCAAACTTGGTGGTCTTGTTGACATCCTCATTAATGCAGTCAGCAATTTTTTCCTGTATTTCCTTGTCTTCTAGGAGTGTTGTATTCATCTTCCTGTGTTCTCGGGTGTAAATCAAAGTGTGCATGCACAAGGAGGTGATCACTGACCTCACACGTATGTGAGTTGATATCAGTAGTGTAGCTTCTGTAGTATGTCTTGACAATGTTTCTGCTGACTAATATTTTATCCAGCCTGGAACCTGTTTTATGTGTTTTGTCAAATCTTGTATGGCCTGCACTGTCTGGGTTCATATGCCTCCAAATGTCAATGAGGTCCATGTCATGTACAAATTTTGAAAAATGAGGTGCCTGTGAGGTAGGCGTGTAATTTCTAGCAGGAACTCTGTCCAGGTGTGGGGCAACAATACTGTTAAAGTCCTCTCCAATTATAAGTCCATCATAGTTGTTTTGTATGTGTTGTCTTAAGTCTTGATAAAAATTGTAATGTGATGTGGTATGTTTGGGTAAATATACAGTGATGAGTTTAATAACATAGTTGCGAAATTTAATGTCGACTGATAATATTCTGCCCTCAGTGTCTGTGTTGTATCTGAGTAGCTGTATGTTTCTGTTGTTGTGGTTAATAATTATGCCTACTCCTCTGCTCATAGAGGTACCATTTGAGAAGTAGGATAACTGTGGAAACAAATGTCTAAAATGTAGTATTCTTCTAGTGTTGGGGAAATAAGTTTCTTGGAGAAACAGAATGTCACAATCAGTCTGCATAAAGTGACCAATGATGACACTCTGTTTCTCCAGTGTAAAGCCTCTCACATTGAGGGACTGACACCTTAGTGTCTATCTGAATATTTGCAGTAATTGGCCATAAAAGAAAAAGGAAAAAAATGCAAACAAAAAGAAGGGGAGGAAAAGAAACCAGAGAGATCCAATAATAAAAAAAGGAGACTCCATATACAGTAGACCAGAAGTGGCATGCCAGTAAGGGTCCACCAAAAAGTAGGAGAAAAAAAAGAAATAAAATAAGAAAAAGAAAAAAAATTTGGGCATTTGGTGGCCTGAACTGACCTGTCACACAACATTTTAAAAAAAGCAAGATAGTCAAATTAAAAATATCAATTAGTAAAATAATAAATTTAAGAGTGCCAAGATAATAAATATTTTTCTCACATATTTTCTTCAAGACTTGTTGGACACATGAATGTAATTTAATGGCACCTAATAAATTGACAAGTTCATGTGGATTAATTTTTTTTCGAGTAAAGATGATGGTATAATTAGTGAGGATAGAGTTGAAGAAGTAGTTATGATTCAGTTTCTTCATATTATGAATAATGTCTGGAAATGTGCAACACAAGTAGATGAGACTTTGTAGCAGTAATGGCTATAGATGGATGAAAGTTTAAAGTTTTACAGTACTGTTCTTTATTTTTGCTAGGTAGAACTTAAGAATGATATCCATGTTTGGAGTTATTTTTTGTTAGTTTGCCAGAGAGATAATTTTAACACATTATTGTTTTCTGAACATATGAGTGAATAATGCAAGTCAAAACAAAGTGTAAGATAGTTGTTATAATAAAAACAAATATATAAAAATCAACCAGATTGCTCGGAAAGATCCAGATGTAGTAAAGTAGGAGAGGAGTAATTATGTATAAATAAATGTTGGAGAAGAAATCAATGTGAGAGACTGTCATGTACTGTTGTTGTGGCAATGACAGGTGTGATGTGGGGATGTGTGAGTGGGATAAATATAGGAGAAAGAATCATAAAGATATACCAAATTATACAAACATTTAAGTTGCAGCAAAGGAATTGACACCCAAAGGTGATATAACAAGTGAGGACTAACAGAGAACCCTTGTAAAGGGCCCCTGTGTCAGCAGCCACTTTAGAGTTGCTGCAAAAGGAAACAATACAATGAGTAAAATAATAAATAACTCTTAAAATCATAAGATTAAAATACTTTTCAAGTAATTTTAGATAAACATAATTATGTCCCATAAAGGTTCTGGATAAGTAATTGTGGTATGTTTTATTACTATTCTCAATTAGGGAATGATACTCACTCACAGGTGAGTAATTGAAAAAATGAATATATAGAAAATTTGTTAGATAAATAAGGAAAAAGAAATGTAAATAGATAATAAGGTAAATAAAATGAATATAATACCTGTTATAATTACTGTTTTTTTAAAAAAAGGCTGGCAAATCTTGAAAGTTCTTTAGAGAAAAACTTAAAAACATAGTACTTATAATTTAACAACTTGGAGTACTTAAAGTCCAAAAGGCCACTCCCATGAGTGGCATAATACAGAAAGAGGGGAAAATAAAGGCCAACAAAGGGCCTGAGGGAGGGTTCAGTCTTCCATACCACTCGACGAAGCATCAATGTCGGTGAGGAAGAGGTCATTGGCCAGGTCAGGCGTGCCATGCTGCACCGAACTTTTTGCTTCGTCGGTCAAGAAGTCTGCAAAACTTAATTTCTTCTTGGGTTTTAATTTCTCTGTCTTTTCGTTTTTCCCTTGCTTGCTGGTTGTAAGAATTTTTTTTTTTTCTTCTTTCATTGGCTTTCAGATTTTTTTTGCCAACTTTCTTTTTAAATTTTGCTTGGAGCTGTCGGTTTCTTCAATGTCAGTTGACATTCCTTCTTCTATGTTTGAGGTCGATTGGACCATTTCACAAGAATTTTTTTCGCCTGTATTGGGCTCGTTATTTTGTACTTCTTCTTTTTGTATTTCCTCAACTTCCTGATTTTCTTCCACTGCACGTGGGGTTTCAGGAAAAATTGTTGCATCTGTGTCCTTCTCTATTTGAGGACTCTGGGAGGGGCTTGTTTTCGCATTTTCTTCGTCTTTCTTGATAACCTCTGTGGTGCTATTCAAGGGGTTATCGCCCTTACTACTAGCTTCCGAGGTTTTAACTTCCTCTCTAGTATTCTCAAGCTTATTGGAGCTTCCTCCGTCTTATCCTTGATTTCCTCGGTAGGTTCAACATTGACGCGAGCGCTGCCGCATTGGCGAAAGTACGCCGCGTGCACTCGTAGCGTTTGTGCGCTACGTCGCGGCAGTTCCCGCAAGGCTCAACGCATTTATCGTAGACGTGTCCTACGCCTTTGCAATTACTGCAGATCTCTACTTCACAATCGCTCGCGACATGACCACTCTGGTTGAATTTCTTGCACACTTTTTGCAATCCAGAGTATGAGACCATGCCGTTGAAGCGTCCGATCTTGAAGAAATTAGGGATCGGCTTGGTCATTGCTATTTTGATCACTCTTGTTCCCGTATAGAGATGCGACATTTCTTCGACTTTATATCTCTCACGGACATTGGAACTTATTTTGCCATATTGACTGAAATGGCTCGAAATGACTTCCGAGTCCATTTCAATCGGTAAGCGCTTAATATATACAATCGTCTCATCGTTGTCAAGGCGATTAACCGAAATCGTAACTCCTTCCAATACATACGGGGACTTAGTGACATAACTCATCACAACTTCTTGTTTGACGAAGGTTATATATGCCACTCCAGGAGCGACGAACTGCACAGTTTCAAGTGCCCCTTTCCCATCTTTTTTCATAATGTCCTTGGCTATCGTTTTATAGTCCAAGGACTCGTGTTTGAAGCAGCAGGTGAGTTTACGCTGCAACCGCCGCTCGGTTTCCAGCTGTTGACGGGTAGCCATGTTGGCCCCGTAGCAATGGCCGCTGGCACCAACTTGTAAACAAGTTCACGTCAAACCGAAACCACTTAGAGAAACGAAGAAAAACACTGAAAAAACTCACTAAAACTGGTGGAAAGTTCTCACATCAGTCAATGACTTCAATACAGCATCGTTTCTCAAGCTTCAAGAATGATATTTTTTTAAGAATAGAAAATTTTTTCATATTTATTAATATACAACTCTACAAGGAATCCTAATGTCATTCGCAGCATTTTCGACGCCTGGAATCGAAATCAACGAAATTTGTGAATGGCGCGGTGGCAACGTGCATGGCGCTAATGAAAAAAGAAAAGGCTATGCGGAAGGCAGGGAAAAGGAAAAGGCGATGCGGAATGGTAAAAGGTGGTGGGAGAGAGTAGCATGAGATCCAGAAACAGAACGCATGCAGTGGAAAAGGGGGAAGTCGGTTATTCGCCGTCTCATGGCCCAGTGGTTAGCGCGCTTGGCTACTGATCTAAGGGACCTGGGTTCGAGTCCCGGGTAAAGCATCGCTGTTTGTGTCGTTTTTCTGCTGACGGACTTCTGTGACAAGCAGCTGCTTGAGGGGGTGTTTTATTTTATTTTTTTCATTTAATAAGGCTATCGGGTGTGCACACTCAGTTTGCAAAAATACCACGACAAAAGTTGCGAACCCGTAGTGCAACATAAATAGTTACCACATACTTTTGCTGCTAGTGTGTTGTTTTCTTCATTATTAACAATACTCCTGTTACTTCTTCTTTTCCAATATCATTTCGGTAACATTTTTATGATCTGTACAGTTGGTTTTTGACGTTTCATTTGCCAGAAGAGTTACATGGTCCCTGATAGTCAGCGAGATTTATCTTTGACGGTGATTGTGCCATATATATATATGCATACTAGTTGGTGTTTTGCCATATGATTACTTATTTTGGTTGCATTTGTATTTCGAAAGGATATTTCATTAAAGAGTCCATAATTTAGTTTTTTGGGTAGAATGCAATTTCCTCTGTGTCATTGTATTATTTATTAACTGTTTCCTTTTATTCCCATAGCTGGAGTGCGATTACTTCTGTGAAAGTGGTTGTTTGTTCGACTGAAGGCTCGTTATTATGATTCTTCATAAATTGTACTGATGGGCATTCGGGGCGGAGGTGGCTTAGTCGGTAGTGCGCCAGGCTCGTAATCTGTAGTTCCCAGGTTCGACTCCCAGCTGGGTCAGCGTTGAAATTTATCGCCGCAAAATTCCCCGCCCAGCTCACGGTCAGTAGGGGACACCGGTGGGCTTGGAAAGGCCTCCGTCCGTCGGATGGGACGTTAAGTCGTGGCCCCGTGTGTGGGAGAGCCATACCTTGTGCACGTTAAAGAACACGCTGGATGACCTTGACGGGAGGCTACCATCTGTCTCCCAACAGCTGTTCCAGTGGGTTCCCTTCCCCAACCTTCTCTGAGCCTTCGGGGTCCATGTGACGTGGCCATTTACCCCATGGTGTGCAAAAAAGTGCCGCTCAGAGGTAAAACAACCCAACTGATGGGCATTTCGTACAGATTTTCTGCATAAGTAAATTTTTTTTCCCTGCATAGTGCTGTTTCATTAAGATGATTGAAAGTGATAGTTTTCTCGAGTTTGCAAATTTGCCAGATGGATCGTAATCCGTAGATGGTGATCAATGCTTCCATTACACCGAAGCAGTGGAATATTTAACGTATTCGTAATGTCAAATACAGAGCACCGGATCGGGTCCCATATATCTTCCATCGGAAATAAAATTTTGTAACGGAAACTGCACGAGTATTTTGATTAGCGAACAATATATGGAGCAGTGAAAAAACAAAATTAAAAATCGAAACATTCAATTTGAAAACATTCATTCAAAATAAAAAATCGAAACAACAATCAAAGTTGCATTTATACCAAATGCAACTTTGATATGAATTGTATACAGTTTCATGATTTTTAAAACATAAACCTGATTTATTAAGTTCATTCTTGTGAAAAAAATCATAAATAAATTTTTTAAGTAATATGGTTGTTTAAAATGCTATTGTATGCTTATATTTTATAATAAATGTTATAAAGATTTTTAGTTTTAATGAAACAAATAAACGCAACCTGTTTTTTTTTTTTTCATTATGAAACAATTTGTGTTTTGTCGTGTATTTTCTCCGAAAAAATATGGTCACCGTACGTATATGTCGCTTGTGTAGTCGCCATGTTGGTCTTTACTTATAAAGATATTTAAACTAACACTCTAACTTTACAGTAGCCATGCGTGCAAAACACTCGGCCACGGAACGCCGGTAACCAAAAAAGTTGAAATATAAACTAGAAAGATTATTAGTTACGGAAATGTGAAAACAACACGAAACATTTAAAGAATAATAATTAATTTGATTTATAGTGCGCTTACATTTAATGCGAAGAGCAACTTTGTAGTTAACTGTAGGGCTTGAAATACGCCTTTCCGGGTGGTGACGTAGAGCAACTTGGTACTTTCTTAGGGTTTAAATAAGGCCAAATAATGGCGTAACCACGATCGAGCAATGGTAACTCCGGGGACCTTTCCATTGCTTAATTGAATTCGTTTGATCTTGGCGTCTGAAAATACGTAAGCTATAATTTAAAAAGTCACAAAAAAGAATATGGATTTTATATATATTTATAATGAATAGAAAAACAGCGAAATTCATTCATAAAAAATTTGTAAAAACAGTCAAACGTATTGCACTCTAGCGATTTGACTGTCACCTTCAATATTTTTTTTTTAGAATTCAGATTAAAGTCGAACACTGCAGATAAGGACAATGGAAAAAGTAACGTCAAAAGTCGAGTGTGTCAGTGAAAGAATTGATAGATAAGGGCATTATTGCTAGGGGAAAAATCGTCGGTGCCCCCCTTCCCTTGGTATCCTAAGCAGGTGCTTATATTACTTAAGGGTTAGTCCAGCCAGTGGTTGTAAACCATTAAATTCCGTGTGGTGGCGAAGATTGGAAAATAATTAAATAGATTTACCTGATGTTTTTCGAGTGGCCCAGTGCTTGGTTACACTTGAAGGGGATAAGGAATACAGTCCGTGTCGTTATTGGCGTACTAAGGTTTCGTTTTATCTCACACAACTAGGTTTATTATACTCCTATTGTTTCGCGGTAAGCAATGTGTAGGTAAATGCGATTCCACGAACTCTGTTCACTTCATCATGGTATTCACAAGGTAACTGCAATGACCGAAACGAGACGGCGCTTTCCGATAGTTTATTTACTATCACTTAAATTTGAATTCCAATAATAAGGTAATGACGTCGACACTGAGGTTTTGGAATGCAATGTTTTCTCATTCGCCGGAAGTGAGGCTGCAACAGTATTTCCTATTCGCAACAGAGGTTTACTCACTTGTCTTTATTTTATCTATTTACGTATAAACGTTGTCGAATCGAAATCAAACTCATTACTTTTAACTGTAGGATCTCTTGCAAACGTCTTTCTTAACAACGGTGATTAATAGTTTTTCATGCAGTTAAATATTACACTGCAGAAGTTTAATTTCCTATGTAATTATTTACTTTTAATGACGGGGTAAAAATGCTAGGACACTGATTCCTAGTATATATTGGCATGCAGATCAAAATATCGCGGTTCGATGGCACTAAATTTCATTACGTTTTACGATGAGAACGGCATGAACATGTAAAGAAAAATGAAACCTCAGAGTGGAAACAGGTTGTATGTTTTATAGGATAAAACGATAATTATTTCCGGTGTTCCATTTGCATTTTCCTCAACGCAATTCTAACGGCCACCGAATTACAAAAAATAATATGAATCGCTTTGAATATTAGTCGGTCAAATTACACCTTGGAAGTTTTCCAACCGTTCGGAGCCGCAATCGACACATCGTAATATTTTAAACCGTTCCCGAGTTACAATCCTACCCCTCTCCTCTGTTAGTATGCGACACCGATGGCCTGGGAAAACCCATCCTACGGGACGTTTAGTTATGCCACCGTCCGAAAGAACATTCAGGTTGAAGCACGCGGTGGGTCGACTTACTGGACTATCCCATCTGTTTAATTTTTGCAGTGCGTGCTGTTATCGAAATATGGTCTTAGCTATCGGGAGTCGTCGTGATTTATCAGTTTAGCCCGAGGTGTGACAAGAAATGGCGTCTCTGTCGTTGTAATAACCATGGAAACGAAAATTAAAATTACTCTGTGAAAGTAAATAAGTCTAGTCTCTTCGGAGGGATTGCAGAAGTAGGGTAAATAGAAATATTTTTATTGTGTTTATTACTTTTGTGTGTAACGTTTAATTGCACGCTATTATGTTGAAAAAGAAATGGGAAATATAAATATCCAACAACCGTTAAAAAATTGAAAAATAATCAATCTTTAAAAAAGTGTAATTTCTTTTTAAATACTGTCGTTAACGAAATTTTTTGGCACCATTCCAGTTTTTTCCTACTTTAAGAATTGTTCTCTTATTGATAATGTGTGTTACTTTATAAGGCAGGAAGAAAAAATTAGCATGTCAACGGCCATAGCAAGTTGAACACACTGGTTCTCGTCTGATGCCCGAGGTTAAGCTTTGGGCGCGGTCAGTACTTCGGAGGGTGAGAACATGGAAACACCGCGTGCAGTTGGCAGTTTTTTTTTCGTATGCGCTGTTACTCCTAAAATATTGGTCTAGGTTATTCTACGTTGGTTGTCGGGTTCGAATACATTGTTAGTAAATAAATAAATAAAGGAGAATTAAAGCGTTCATACAATAGCTTTGGTTACCAAACCTGCAACGTTTCTAGGTTGTTTCGAGAAAGGACTCCGTGCAGTCGGAATGTAAAAATAAAAGATTATATTTCTCGGGGTTGCAGATATGGTTATCCTTTCGCCCACTGTTTCAGAAAGTAGAAGGACATAATTATTTTTTTAATATTCAACAGATACACGTGAAATATAAATAAATAGTTAAAGTTTTATTGAAATATACGTATAAAAAAAAAATTCATTTCCTTCTGCCCCTCGGGGCGGGGGTGGCTCAGTCGGTAGCGCGCCAGGCTCGTAATCTGTAGTTCCCAGGTTAGAGTCCCAGCTGGGTCAGCGTTGAGATTTATCCCCGCAAAATTTCCCCGCCCCGCCCACGGTCAGTAGGGGACACCGATGGGCTTGAAAAGGCCGCCGTCCGTCGGATGGGACGTTAAGCCGTGGCCCCGTGTGCGGGAGAGCCATACCCTGCGCACGTTAAAGAACACGCTGGATGGCCTTGACGGGAGGCTACCATCTGTCTCCCAACAGCTGTTCCAGTGGGTCCCCTCCCCCAACCTTCTCCGAGCCTTTGGGGTCCATGTGACCTGGCCATTTAGCCCATGGTGTGCAAAAAAGTGCCGCTCAGAGGTAAAACAATCCAATCCTTCTGCCCCTAGATTACCGTTTCTGTTATAATTATGTGTAAATATTCCTTACTAACGACTGATTTAAA
>JAWZYU010001448.1:0-27031 GCA_038380435.1 Ryuthela nishihirai
ATAAATTGAAAAAAGAAACTCGAGAAACAAAATTTTCAATGAATAATAATACGATACTCCTCAAGTAGCTGCTTGCCATAGAGGTCTGATAGAAGCCTTCAATATAATAAATGCTATAGGAGATCTGTGAGGAAGGCAACGCTTGAGGAGAAAGACATTACATGAAGAGAAATATCGATGCCTTTATTAGGAGACTCGAACCCAGGTCTCTCTGATTAGTAGCCAAGCTCTCTAAGTACTCACCCACGAACTCAAGGATTTAACTTCAAGGGGCGGGGTGGCTCAGTTTGTAGAGTGCCAAGATTGTAATCTGTGATTCCCAGATTCGAATCCCAGCTGGGGCAATGTTGAGTTTTATCTCCGCAAACTTCGCGCCCTGCCCTCGGCCAGTAGGGGACACTAATGGGCTTGGAAAGGCCATTAGTGAACGTCGGATGAGACATTAAGCCGTTGTCCCTAGTACAAGAAAGCCTTACCCTGTGCACATTAGAGAACGCACTGGATGGCCTTAACGGAAGGCTACCATCTGTCTCCCAACAGCTGTCCAATGAGTGCTTACCCCAACCTCCTCTAAAATTTCGGGGTCTTTGTGACCTGACTTTTGGTATAGGTTAGCCCATACCAAAAGTGCTACTCAGAGGTAAAACAACCGAACGTGCTTTACAATATACTTAGCTATAAGCGAGAATTGGGTTGAGTTTTTGACCTCTGAGCGGAACCTTTTTACACACAATGGGCTAAATGGCCAGGTTATATGGACCCCGAGGGCTAGAACCTGGGAACTACCATTACGATTTTGGTTATTTTAATAAGTATTAGCGAAGAATTATGTAGTCAGGCAATTTATTTCTTCAGGTGATGCAGAACATGGAATAAAACATTTGAAATTTTGCATCAAATTTCAGCAGAAATTATACAATATGATATCGCGAAACGATTTATTTTTTATCTATTAACAAATTATTTTCAATTTGCGAAGCATCTTAAAGAAGTATGACATAGTTAAAAATCTATAGCATTGTTTTTCAATATTTTTTAGGTGGTTGGATGCTTTATATGCGAGGAAAATTCGGCAGAACACTTTGCAAAGAGATCAAAATTTCGGCGAAAATATTGTAATGTAAAAAATTTTGACTGAACACTTTGACATATTACAAATATTATAACAATTGTATATTATAAAGAAATTAGGTAGAACTTTTTGTAATATAATAAAAAAAATCCTGGCGGAACGGTTTTGTAATAATAAGAAATTTTGCCGGAACACTTTGTAACGAGATAAAAAATTTGGCGTAACGTTTTGTAATGATTTTTTTGGAAAGAAAGAACTACAGGAATGTCCGTAATCAATACCCTACTAGTCCTAATAGAAAGGATTACAGAGAGCTTAATAAACCTGTAAAGGATCAGTTAGCTGCTGATAGGAATCTTTGGCTTGATGGATTGGCTGACAAAGCCGAGGAAGCAGTTAGACAGCACAACAGCAGAGAGCTGTACCAGATAGTTAATGTTTTGTGTGGTAGAAAACGGACAGGCATACAAGGATTGAAGGATAAACAAGGTAAGGTTATAGAAGGTGAGGATTCTGTCATGGCTAGGTGGGCTGAGCATTTCTGTGATATTCTAAACAATGTGGTTAGTTCTACTCCCATTGTTTCTAATGATGATAGATGCATTGGTGGCTTTAATGTTGGTCCTATAACACAGTCTGAAGTTATTTTGGCTATTTCTAAACTTAAACTTCATAAATCCCCAGGGGTAGATAAAATTACTACGGAAATGCTTAGAGCTGGGAATGTTTCAGTTACCACTTGGATGACTGAAATTCTGAATATCTTTTATGATAAAGGCATGGTTCCTAAGGATTTTACCAGAGCTATTATTATCCCCATTTTCAAAACAGGTGATCGCAGTTCTTGTGATAACTATAGAGGTATAAGCCTACTCTCTGTTCCAGGTAAAGTTCTTTCCATGATTGTGCTTAATAGAATTAAGAATCTGGTTGACAGTCAATTGCGTGATGAGCAATGTGGATTCAGAAGTGGTAGGGGATGTGTGGATCAGATATTTTCACTTAGGCAGATTCTTGAGAAATGTTAAGAGTTTCAGAAACCTTTGGTTGCTAGCTTTGTTGATTTCAAAAAGGCTTTCAACTCTGTTGATCGTCAAAATTTGTGGTTGATTCTGAGATCATATGGTATACCAGACAAGTTACCAACGTTTAACGTAATGAAAGCTCTCTATGATAACACTGAGTCGTGTGTGAGAGTTGGCAAGGCTTGTAGCAATTGGTTTAGCATTACTTCTGGTGTTCGAAGGGTGCATTTTGTCTCCTTTTCTCTTTAGCTTGGTTATTGATTACGTTATGCAAAATTCACTTCAAGGGAAAGATTTTGGCCTTAAATGGACTGGAGATCAGAAAATTTCTGATTTAGATTATGCTGATGATTTAGCCCTTTTGGCAAATGATGTTGATGAGAAGAAGTCTTTCATTCGAGCGTTGATGAAACTGGTAGAATAGGTTTGGTTATAAACAGAGAGAAAACTAAAGTGGTGAAAATTGGTCAGGCAGGTTGTGATTTAGTTCAACTGAATGGTTGCAGTCTTGAGCAGGTGTCACAGTTTAATTATCTTGGGAGCTATGTAACAGATACTGGTGATGTGCGGCATGAGATTAACAGACGAATAGGGATTGCTGCCGGGACTTTTAAGAATCTATGTAGAGTGTGGAGAAATAGGCGTATACACCTAAAGACTAAAATTAGACTGTATAAAGTTTGGTTCTTTCTAGGGTTAGTTATGGTAGTGAAACTTGGACGCTGTGTAAACAAGACAACAGGAAACTAGATGCTTTTGATTCTAGATGCTTACGTAGTATCTTCGGCATTAGGTGGTTCAACTTTGTAACTAATGATGAGGTTAGGCAAAGGAGTTTGCAATCTCCTTTAAGCAACATATTGTGCAGAGAGAGACTCCGTTGGTTTGGCCATGTTGCCCGTATGAATAATTATAGATTGGCGAATAGGGTTATGAACAGTGTGCCTAAAGGCCTCAGAAAGAGAGGGAGACCTAGGATGCGGTGCACAGACAATGTCAAACAGGACCTTATTAGAATTGGTGTGCAGTGGCCAGATGCAGCAGATGTAGCTCAGGACAGACTTGCTTGGAGAATTAAATTGCACGGTCTGGTTCGACCTCCGTAGCCCATGGCTGCTTGAGGATGATGATGATGACTTTGTAATGATATAAAAAATTTGGCGGAAAACTCATAAAAGTATGCGTATGTCTTTATACGCAAACTTCATTTTCTACATTCAATAGAAATAATACACTCATCCTCAAGCAGCCATGGGCTCCAACCACATTGTGCAATTTAATTCTCCAAGCATACATCTATCCTGAGCTACATCTGGCCGCTGCACACCAATTCTAACAAGGGTACTGTTTGATATTGTTTGCCCACCGCATCCTAGGTCTCTTCCTCTTTCCGAGGCCTTTAGGCACACTGTTCGTAACCCTATTCGCCAATCTATAATTATCCATACGGGCAACATGGCCAAACCAACGGAGTCTGCCAAAATAACTCCAGATTGTGTTATAGGGCCAACTTTAAAGCGAGTAATGCATCTATCATCATTACAAACAATGTTCTAACCACATTGTTTAGAACATCACTGAAATGCTCAGCCCACCTAGCCATGACAGAATCCTCACCTTCTATAACCATACCTAGTTTATCCTTCAATCCCTGCATATCTGTTCGTTTTCTACCACACAAAACATTAACTATCTGGTACAGCTCTCTGCTGTTGTGCTGTCTAATTGCTTCCTCGGCTTTGTCAGCCAAGCCATCAAGCCAAAGATTCTTATCAGCAGCTAACTTATTCTTTACACGTTTATTAAGCTCTCTGTAATGATTTCTATTAGGACTAGTAAGATACTGATTAAGGACATTCCTGCAGTTCTTTCTGAAATAAACTGAAGTGCCTTATCACTCAAATAATTCTGCCTCCTCTGCTCCTTTTTTCCTAAAAGAGTACGGTTAGTTTCCAAAAAAAACCTGTTTAAAATGATCCCATTCTTCCTCAGCTTCAGTAGTAAGAAAAACATGACTGTCATAATGACTAATTTTTAACCCTAGCACAACACTTTTTAAGTTTAAGTTGCAAGACACATTTAACAAGGTAATAGTCAGATCCAATTTCAGCTCCCTATATGCCCTGGCATTCCTAACAGAACTAGCCCATTTGCTGTTAACTAATATATAATCAATCATATTCTTATGCAGTCCATCAGGTGAAACCCATGTGTACTTATGTATGTCGCGGTGTTTGTAATAAGTGTTAGTTATTCTGAATCCATTGAGTTTACTTACCTGTAGGAGACGTTGCCCATTGCCATTGTAGCTACCAATACCAAAAGGGCTATTACTCCTCCCAAAAGGTCAGAGTCAGTACCAACTTTGGCATTGAAGTCACCAAGATCAAGGGTAATATCTCCTTTCTCGACAGAATTCAAAATATCCTGAAGTTGTCCGTAAAACCTATCCTTCTGATCCTCATCGGCATCCTCAGTGGGGGCTTAACAGCAGATAACATTCAAGTCTTTAATGCTTGTCTGAAATTTAGCTGTAAGAAACCTTTCATTAATGCACTCATATCCTAGAAGAGCATCACTAGCGTGTATGCTGAGAAACAAGCACCTTGGAGATGCTTGTTATCTTCCATCCGTGAAAAGAGAAATTTTAAATTATTTTTAAATCTGATCTCTTGCAAGCCGAGAATACCAAGGTTATAACGGTGGAATTCTTGTGTGAGGACATTAAGAGAATAATCTCTGTGCAGAGTCCTCACATTCCAACTGCCTATAGAGAAAAAATGGTTAGTGGGATGTATAATGAAACATATTTATTGAGAAGGAATACAGACAATATCAAATAAGTCCTCAATCGCAGGCATGGGGCAAAGACTCGTTCCCCCACTACTAAAGGCTGAAGCCATCTACACTGGAAGACTTCTTCCAATGTAGAATTTGACGATTGCCATAGAAGCAAGAGTTCAAATGCCTGCGATGACCTCTGCTCAGGATTATCTACCATCTGATGAACATATCCTGTGAATCTATTCACTTGGGGCTGTCAAACCACAAATGGAAAACACAACGGAAGATTTTCCCTCCACAGAAGCCCACCAGTGCAGCAAAATCAGGATCCATAATCAAGCTCAGATCCATCAGTCGAGTGCAGTGGGTTTATATGGTCAGCACCAGGACCCTGTGTGGTTGACCACTCCTCAGCAGGGTAGAAAAAAATTTAGCCATAGTTGTCCAGATCAGTAGGCCACGCCACACTAATCTGGCAGCAGAGATCATCTCTTTTGAAAAGCACTAACGGCGTGCACCACGAGAAGGCAGGGTCGGCCATTAGGTGCTTAAATGTCATCACGGGGATTAGTGCATAGCTCTTCTTCTAGTAACTACCGAGCTATTTACAGACAAACAATATAATTCTATGTAAGAATAAATGTAACCAAATAAATATGTGGAAATTTATTTTAATAAATTATTAAAATTTATTAAAATTATTGAAACATCCTATTTTCTGTATGAAATTTTACGGAACAAGTAGACCATGATCGCGTCACATCGCTTAAAAAATACTAATCTACACAATTCAGGAGTTTTCGCCCCCCTGGGCTCATTCACTAAGGTTAGTTAATGATATATTAAGGCCTCAAAGTTCAAACACAGTAAAATTTTGAGCGCAGCTTTAAAATGTTTGACCCAAAAACTAATAAAATGATTTTTATACACCTGGCACTTTAATATATTTCAATAACTTTGAAAATTACATTTTTTGCAACAACAGATATGGCAATTAAAGTTTTTTCTCTTTATTCTGCAACTGTTTGGTCTTCAAGAGCTATCATTTTGCTCAATGGTGTCCAGTTAAGGTATTCTCACCATCACTTTGCCGATGTTTTTACCTGAATGTAGATGCTGTGAAGAGAGAAAAAAAAAGAAGTCGAATTAGAACAGCCATTAAAATTTTTTAAAAGAACGAATCTTTCATTTAAAATTTACTTATAATACTCAAAGCATGAAAAAGTCCTTCTAAAGAAATAGGACTTCTTTAGAAATGTAATACGGTTTGTTTTACCTCTGAGGTGTTTGGGGCGGGGGGAGGGCTCAGTCGGTAGCGCGCCAGGCTCGTAATTTGCAGTTACCAGGTTCGAGTCCCAGCCGGCTCAACGTTGAGATTTATCGCCGCAAAACTTCCCACCCTACTCTCGGTCAGTAGGGACACCGATGGGTTTGGAAAAGCCGCCGTCTGTTGAATGGGACGTTAAACCGTGGCCCCGTGTGTGGGAAAGCCATACCCTGTGCACGTTAAAGAACACGCTGGATGGCCTTGACGGGAGGCTACCATCTGTCTCCTAACAGCTGTTCCAGTGGGTGCACTCCCCCTAACCTTCTCTGAGCCTTCGGAGTCCTTGTGACCTGGCCATTTAGCCCATGATATGCAAAAAAGTGCCGCTCAGAGGTGAAACAACGCAACCCTCTGAGGCGCGCTTTTTTGCATATAATCGGTTTGAATATTAGTTTGGAGTAGGGGAGGGTGAGAATTCAGTTTCAGGGAGGCTTTAAGAATTTACTTTCGAGTGGGGAGGATCTTATAATAAAACTTGAGTAGGGATTCCCAATTTCTAAAATGTTCCACGGGACAAGAATGGTTAAAATGATATTCTATATGGATTGAGATTTTATACACTGGCGGAAATTGAAAAAAGAACACCCAGAAGATATTACTTTAGGAATGTCATATTATAATATGTTAATAGTTAAGGGCAGCAGAAACCATTATCCAAGACTGAAAGTCATTGGGTGAAATAATGACGTCACTGAGGGTGACATCATGCAAAGGTACGCAGCGCGTATTTAAGGACTAGGGCTTGAAGAAAGAAGTTATTCGTCTTGTGTTGTTCAGTGCTCTTTGAAGAAGCTACCATGCATGGATGATGCAGGCGCGCAACATTTGTTCAGTTAGGGGAGTTTGAGCGAGGTCGTATAGTGGGTCTTCAGGAAGCAGATTGGTCTTTTCGTCGAATTGCACGCCGCGTTGGACACCACGAGATTGCACACCACGAGAGATATCGACAATGGTACGATGGTGGCATTAATGGTCAGAAAAGAATTCGCACACTCACAGACGTGGTTCCGAGCAACACAGAGTTACAGACGCACGAGAGATTCAGAGTATCAGGAGGGTGGTGGTGGCAATGCGGAAGGCTACAGCGTCATAAATTCGATCCTCTCTCGTACTAAGGGTGTCTACAAGAACGATACACAATCATCTTTTGGAAGCAGTACCACGAGCACGCATGCCGCTGGCACGGTTACCACTCATCCTTGTCGAGTATGTTAACAGTAGCGTCAAGAACGAATTCATTGAGAGTTGGATTGGGTTGTTTTACCTCTGAGCGGGACTTTTTTGCACACCATGGGCTAAATGGCCAGGTCACATAGACCCCGAAGGCTCAGAGAAGGTTGGGGGAGGGGACCCACTGGAACAGCTGTTGGGAGACAGATGGAAGACTCCCATCAAGGCCATCCAGCGTGTTCTTTAACGTTCACAGGGTATGGCTCTCCCACACACGGGGCCACGGCTTAACGTCCCATCCGACGGACGGCGGTCTTTCCAAGCCCATCGGTGTCCCCTACTGACCGTGGGCAGGGCGGGGAATTTTGCGGAGATAAATCTCAACGCTGACCCAGCTGGGACTCGAACCTGGGAACTACAGATTACGAGCCTGGCGCGCTACCGACTGAGCCACCCCCGCCCCATTTATTGAGAGAAGAATGGCAGTCTGTGGTCTTCAGTGATGAAAACCGATTCTGCTTAGGAGCGTCTGATGGTCGTTTACGCGTCCGAAGGCGACAAGATGAGCGACTTCTTCCATCGTACATCCGCCAGCAACACAAAGGGCTCACGCCGGGCATCATGGTGTGGAGAGAGATTAGCTATCGCTCTAGTACGTGTCTGGTGTTTGTACAGGGTACACTGAATAGCATTACGTTCGTCAGCAACATCGTACAGCCGGTCGTCCTGCCATATTTGAGTGTAATCCCAAATGCGATATTCCAGTAGGATAACGTCCCTCCACACTCCGCCCAGGCAACTCAACATGCTCTTCAAGTAGTGTACCTATTCCCTTGGCATCCTCTCCGGACTTGTCTCCAATGGAGCACGTCTGGGACTGGATCAGACTAAGACTCTTCCGCGGACCGCAGCAGGTAACGGCCATCGCTGAATTATGGGGGCGGGGGTGGCTCAGTCGGTAGCGCGCCAGGCTCGTAATCTGTAGTTCCCAGGTTCGAGTCCCACCTGGGTAAGCGTTGAGATTTATCTCCGCAAAATTTCCCCACCCTGCCCACGGTCAGTAGAGGACACCGATGGGCTTGAAAAGGCCGCCGTCCGTCGTATGGGACGTTAAGCCGTGGCCCCGTGTGCGGGAGAGCCATACCCTGTGCACGTTAAAGAACACGCTGGATGGCCTTGACGGGAGGCTACCATCTGTCTCCCAACAGCTGTTCCAGTGGGTCCCCTCCCCCAACCTTCTCTGAGCCTTCGGGGTCCTTGTGGCCTGGCCATTTAGCCCATAGTGTACAAAAAAGTGCCGCTCAGAGGTAAAGCAATCCAATCGCTGAATTACGCGTCTAAGTTGAAAGCGCATGGGATGGTATCCCCCAGTGTGATATTCAGCATTTGTACGACCGCTGGCATGCCTGATTGGAAGCTTGTATTGCTGCTCGAGGAGGTTCAACACCTTATTAAAATGTGCCTTCTGTAAAATGTAATACTCATTAAAAGGTAAAATAAACATTGAATCACTTCACACGTGTGATCACTGTCCTTTCTCAACAAGTTGTTTCTGCTAAATGAATCTCGTTGATTACGCTTCAACAGTTTAATGGTGTTCTTTTTTCAATTTCTGCCAGTGTAGTTGTTTTTTTAATCTATTTTAAAGTCGGACATAAATTGTGGGACTAAAATAAAATTGGCTTTCAAAGCAGGTAGAGAAGTTTGAGATGTAGTGTAGGATACCTTTGCACACACCTGAGTATATATATTTTTTTTTCCCACTATTAAATTTCTTACCTCTACTCCTCTTGTGATCCCTTCCAGCCCAATAAATTCTCCATCTGATGTGTTCTTCCCAGTATCGAGTACAACAGAAAGCTCGTTCTGTTTATACCGATCCAATAAGTAGTTGAAATATGTGGAGTAGCAATTCTCGTAATGAAGAACAAGGAAACCCTGGACTGCTGCTGATTTTGTAAGCAACTGAAAAGAAATAGGTAAAAAATTAGCTTGTGATAACAATTGATGCAAATCAGTGGTAGAATTTCTGATTTCTAGATAATTTTAAAATCACAAGAATTGAGAATCAATCTCGAGAATTTCCGAATAATCTAACGGTACATAAAATGATTTTTCTCAGATTTTAAATCATATCTTTTATTAAATAACTTAAATTGTAATTACTAATAAAACAACTTACTAAATAAACAACAAAAATGCAATTTTTAAACAAACATTTATATATTTATCACACTTGTTATAAAACTAAACACAGGTTTTGGTTTAAAATAAATATAATAAACCTAAGTTTTATTTTATAATAAAAATAATAAATATGTTTAGTTTTATAACAAGTGTAATAAATATACAAATGTTTTATGTCAAATACAATATGGTCAACAAACTGCTTATTATATACTTTTAATACTATAATGTCAAATATAGTAAACATATGTTTATTATATTTACTTTAAACCAAAACCTAAGTTTTGTTTTATAATAAATATGCTTACTATAGTTATTATAAAACAAAAAAGTTATTATTATAAAGCAGAACTATTCTGTGTTTTATGGTTAGTTTCTAATACAACAGTTTTTAGTTAAAACAAATACTTAAGCATTATGCATAAAGTGATACTTAAAAAAACCGAATTGCGAAATTTCATCTCAGACGTCAAGATCAAATAGAGGTCACATAGAGGTCAAGCCAAAAGCGTTGATCACATCATCCGATAATCTTGTCTGTTTTGAAACAAAAATTCCTTAACTATAGAAATTTCTTTCTTTTTGTTTTAATGTTGTTCTTACAGTTAGAAGAACGTCCAAAAGAAGATTTATGTTCGGTCTTCCTTCGTATCACATTTCATAGACCCTGTTGCATATTTAATGATGGGACATATGATATTGACAGGGGATCACGTTAATTCTAACTATAAAGCAGAAATGGTAGAGCTCTTAAAATTTACACTGTAGGGTAATCCGAGTCTACATCTCGCGAAAAATACGAAATTTCTCCTCAGACGTCACGTAGAGGTCAAATCTTGATCTAAAGGGCTGATTGATTAATTGCCTTTGTCTTTACTTTTTTTCCATAACTTTTTTTAGAACAAAATTAAGTTCCACGAAACTGAAAAACTCGTCCGCAGGAATCCAAGTACAGTATAGAGCAAACAGACGAGTGAGAATTGGTGTCTGGCGCTGTTTCGGTTTGCAGATGTCATAAACGTTAAGACATTTCAGATCCGTATAGTCCTTCCAGGTCAAAGGTCAAATTATGATCTATCGTTGCTAAAAGGCTGAAATTTGGTTCCTGGGAGTATCTCGGAAATGTTGAATTTTGGTTACGATGGATCCTTTGATTTCACCTCTGAGCGGCACTTTTTTACACATTTTTGACTATATAGCCAGCTCACAAAGACTCTGAGGGCTCAGAGAAGGTTGGGGACCTAGTGGACTACTGTTAAAAGACAGATGGTAGCCATAAAATGCCTGTCATCTATCTCTTAAAAGTAGTCTAGTAGTCTCTTACCTAGATGGGTTTTTTTTTGTCAGACAGATTGTAGCATTTTGGGGTAGAGCGCAAAAGTTTTTTTTTTTTAGTCAGTAGCGCACCAGGCTCGTAATCTGCAGTTCCCAGGTTCGAGTCCCAGCTGGGTCAGCATTGAGATTTATCTCCGCAAAATTTATCGCCCTGCCCATGGTCAGTAGGGGACACCGATGGGCTTGGAAAGTCCGCCATCCATCGGATGGAACGTTAAGCGTGGTTATGTGTGCGGGAGAGCCATACCCTGTGCACGTTAAAGAACACTCTGGATGGCCTTGACGGGAGGCTACCATCTGTCTCTCAACACTATTCCAGTGGGTCCCCTCCCACAACCTTGGGGGTCCATGTGACCTGGACATTTAGCCCATGGTGTGCAAAAAAGTGCCGCCCAGAGGTAAAACAACCCAAAGGTAGCCATTTTATGGCTACCATCTGTCTCTCAACAGTAAAGACCATCTAGTGTATTGGGTACAAGGTATGGCCCTCTTCCACACACAGACCCCGGTGTAAATCCCATCTGATGGATGGTGGCTTTTCCAAGCCCATTGGTGACCGCCCCCTACTGACCGAGGGCAGGGTGGGGAGTTTTGCAGAGATAAATCTCAACGCTGGCATAGACGGGGCTCGAACCTGGCAACTGCAGATTATGAGCCTGGCACCCTGCCGGTTGAGTGCCCCCAGGTCACAAGGGCACCAGCGGCACAGATAATGTTGGAGGATGGCCCACTGAACAGCTGTTAGGAGACAGATGGTAGTCTCCCATTAGGGCCATCCAGCTTGTTCTTTAACGAGGAACTTGAAGGCCCAAAGTATCCAACATTTTCCAATTTTTGTGTTACGCAAGCCCAGACAACCCTAAGCACCAATTTTCCTCGTTTTTAGAAATTCTAAATCAAGGTTTGACCTCTGCGACCACATTTCACCTTGAAGAACACGTCGGAGGTCAGATTTCGGGTTTTTCTGAGATCTACGACCTGGATTATTGTTAGGTGCAAATTTTTCACAGCTCTGCCACTTCATCATAGTTAGAATTTGCGTGATCCCCTATCAATCAACCAGTCATTCATTCAATCACAATCTATACTGTATATACATATACACAGTCGTATCAGAATAATATGACCACCTGCCTAATAATGGAAATAACCACCCTTGGCCCTGATGACAGTGGCGAGATGGCGTGGCATGGACGCAATGAGGCCCTGGAAGGTTGCCAGAGGCACACGTGCCCATTCAGACTCCAGCAGAGCACGGAGGTTCCGGAGATGACGTGGTTGTGGGTCTGCATGTCGAACCTGTTGATCCAAATAGTCCCACAAGCGCTCTATGGGATTGAGGTCAGGTGATATCGCCGGCCAAGGGAGCACAGAGACATCACTGTTGTGTTCCTGGAACCAGTCACTCACCACCTTACCGACATGGAAGGGCGCATTATCCTGTTTGTAGATACCATCACCACCAGGGTAAACGTCCAACATGAAGAGATGCATGTGGTCAGCAAGGATGGACAGGTAGCCATTGGCGTTCAGAGACCCATCCAGTGGGACCAGCATTCCCAGGTCATCACAGGAAAACATACCCCAGGCATGAATACTGCCACCGAAGGCCTGTACTTGACCAACAGGCGTGTCCGGGTGTTGGTTCTCGTGTGTCTGACGCCATATCCACCATCGCCCATCACTTCTGTGGATTAGAAACCTCGATTTGTCAGAAAAGGCACCTTTTTACCACTGTCCAATGACGGTAGTCCCGTGCGAACTGCAGGCGTCATTGCCGATGGAACTTGGTTAACATGGGCTCCTTTACACAGCGTCGACTCCAGAGATCCATGCGTAACAGGGTTCATTCTACTGTTATCGGGGACATGTACCTGGGTGCCCCAGCGATCATTTGAGTGGTCAATTGCTGCACTGTTGCATGTCGATTGCCCTTTACAAGTCGACGGAGGCGACGTTCATCTCTGGGGTCAATGGCCTTAGGGGCTCCATAGTTATGACGTCTGGATGTACTCGGTGTGCCAGCAGTCCATTCTTGGTACACCATACTACAGCACCTTGCGAACAGCCCACGAAGTCTGCTCTTTCAGAGATGCTTCCACCCTTGGTGCGGTAGCCGATGATCATTCCTTTTTGAACGTCCATCAAATCAATATCTTTGTCCATTGTGCTTACGTTACGCACTATGACTCATCTGTCCTGGCCAGCCTCTTACATCTCCATGTGGTTCACCTTGTCATGTGCACTCTGTGACTCGTCTGGGCGGGTACACTGTGATTCCGTGGGTGGTCATATTATTCTAATAACATATATACAGTCATATTATATTAATATGACTGTATATATGTTACCGCTAAAGCTCGAAAGCCGTTAATGTGCACATTACCTAGCTAATCTGCAGATTAACTGATTTGCTCCGTTAACGTGCGGAATCAAGAGTTTTCCGCATTTTACCTAGGTAATGTGCACATTAACGGCTTCCGTATCGTTAAAGTTCAAAAGTTTGTTTCTCTCATTTCCTTTCCCTACTCCTTCCCCCCCCCCTCTCCCTCCACTTTTAGTTTCGTTCTCACTTGGCCTCCGCTCATCCGGGGCGTTTCATGATAATTCGGAACACTGAGTCACGTGACCCGAAGATTGAGACTCAAGAGATTCATCACTTGACAGATTCGTTCTCACTTGGCCTTCGCTCATTTGGGGCGTTTTTTATAATGCGGCAGGCGGTGTACTGTAGAGCTAGATACGTTATCTGAATAATAGGATAGTTAAAAAACGAAAAAAGTGCAATGTACCGGCTATTACCAATTCCGATAATAGCCGATATGCCATATTTTATTTTCACTTTAACGAGTGCCTAGTAGGTAATGTGCAGATTATCCAGGTAATTTGCAGATTACCTAGGTAATTTGAGAAATGAAACAATTTTCCGCACGTTAACGGATCACCCTAGTTAATCTGCACAATACCTAGATAATCTGTAGAATAACTGATTTCTGCACTTTAGCGGTAACATATACATATATATTAGATATACTTTGAGAATGCAATGTCTATGTAAATGTGTTCAAAAAAACTAGTTGTTGCATAATTAAAAATAAAAACTATACATACGAAACCTGGCAACTCTGACAAATCCAGTTTCGGCATAAACTCTTGAGATTTATATCCCGTGATTCCTCCAACTACAAGAAGTCGTCCCTTCATTGCCAGGTTATGAAGACAAGTTTTGAACATATCACCACCAATTGTCTCCCAAATCACATCCACTCCTGTCTGAAAAGTAGTTTTAAAAAAAGAGTCGTAATAATTCTGATGAATATAACAGACATAATACTGGAGAATATAACGCAGTCATAATAATACTTTGAAACTGCGTTACTGCAAAATGACTTTCAGGTGGGAAATGCAAGGAAATTTCTCAATATTCACTAATCCGTATGTCTGAGTAAAATATCCTTAAAGAAAAAAGTTCGTTATATCCGTAAAGAAAGGAAAAGCATTCGTAATAAAAGGTTCATAATTTTAAAATTCAAATTAAAGGGGAAATAGCCGTAATTTCATTATAACCGAATTTGTCTGAATTAGAATTTTTTTTTGGTATCCATAAATTGTTTTTACTTTCCATCAATTTTAAAAGCGTTTAGGGGTGGGCCGTTAGTGCTCTCAAATAATTCATATCCAACTAAATTAGCTATTAAAGGAATATTGTTTTTTGAATGAGATTTACAATATCTCCTATTGCATTTCTTTGTAAAATGCAGTTTATTTTCAAAGTTAGAAAGCTTTAAATGTCGTTTTCTTTTCACAAAAATTCGAAAGTATCCAAATACGTTTGGTTCGAGTTGGGTTGTTTTACCTCTGAGTGGCACTTTTTTTCACACCATGGGCTAAATGGCCAGGTCACATGGACCCCGAAGGCTCAGAGAAGGTTGGGGGAGGGGACCCACTGGAACAGCTGTTGGGAGACAGATGGTAGCCTCCCGTCAAGGCCATTCAGCGTGTTCTTTAACGAGCACAGGGTATGGCTCTCCCATACACAGAACCACGGCTTAACGTCGCATCCGACGGATGGTGGACTTTCCAAGCCCATCGGTGTCCCCTACTGACCGTGGACAGGGAATTTTGCGGAGATAAATCTCAATGCTGACCCAGCTGGAACTCGAACCTGGGACTACAGATTACGAATCTGGCGAGCTACCGACTGACCCCCCCCCCCCAATAAGTTTGATAATATGTTGTATATTCTCATAATTCATATTCTTTTAAAACTTCACTTTAGATTGTCAGCAGAGAGAGGGCTTTAAAATGAGAAATCTCATGGTAATGAAAAGACTGGTAGTGAAATGTACCCTAGCAAATTGTTCAGTAACGAAATGCCCGACAGTTAATTGTCCATTAGAGCAGCTGTTCTCAATTTATTTCTGATACACAATTAATAAAATTTCCTATTCAACAATTTGCCCTTGATTTCTGATACACAATTAATAAAATATCAGAAATAACAATTTCTTTTTCACCTCGGAGCCCTTCTTTTTAATGATGAAATATTATGAGGAGCCCTGTTCCACGACGTTTCCATATATGTGTTTATATATATATTTACTTTATTTATTCCTTATTATTATATACATAAAAAAAAATACACTTCTTGACACATATTTACAAGATTTCTCAATGTTTATTAATTCATTTAATTTTAATCAAAATAACTTGATAAATAAATTAAAAAAAAAACATTACTTGTTAAACATAGCACCTTCTTCTTCTTCTTACTTAATTTTTTTCCAAGCAAAAAAAGTATTTTTAGTGAGAAGAGTGACATTGATTTGCATTTTTGAACTCTTTAATATCGGGCCTAATAGAAGACAGTGGGATTTGAATGTCTGCTTCTGCATTCAATCTGTTGAAATATTTTGTTTTGGTTGAAGCGTATAAAAAGAATCCGCCCTCACAAAGCTACGTAGTTGAAAAAGGGTGGAGTATTTTAAGAGCTTTTTTCCGATAATTGCGGATTTTTTGCCCCTGGCACAATGCAACAGCCCATTTTTAAAAAAAGACAGTTAAATATTGAGATACAATTAACAGTTCCACTAAAAATAACACCTGCAATAAGCTGATGTTGAAATTATTACACTAGTTTTATTGATATGAAAACAAGTAGCTATTCAATAAGTCAGTGTTTCTCAATATTTGCTCAAGGAGTTCCTGAAGAGGTCTCAGGGAGCCCCAGGCATCCGCAGAGCACACTTTGAAAAACGCTGCATTAGAGAAATGTCCGAGAGAGAACTGTAGTGGAATGTCTGGGTACAAATGTTGTGAATTGTCCCATATCGAACTATCAGAAATAAATTGTTCAGTAGATAATGTCCGGAAACGAAGTGTCCTGTAGTCAAATGGGAACAAAAAGACCTGTAGTGAAATGTCGTGCTAACTGTACTGTAGCGAAATGTCCGGGAGCAAATTATCCAGTGGTGAAACGTCCGGGAGAAAACTGTCGAATAGGGAAATTTTCAGTCGCCAACTGTCCGGGAACAAATTTTTTCAGTAGTGAAATGTCCGGGAGAAAGCTATTCAGTAGTGAAATGTCCAGAGGTAAATTGTTGAATAGGAAATGTCCAGAGGTAAATTGTTGAATAGGAAATGTCCAGAGGTAAATTGTTGAATAGGAAATGTCCAGAGGTAAATTGTTGAATAGGAAATGTCCAGAGGTAAATTGTTGAATAGGAAATGTCCAGGAGCAAATTGTTGAATAGGAAATGTCCAGGAGCAAATTGTTGAATAGGAAATGTCCAGGAGCAAATTGTTGAATAGGAAATGTCCAGGAGCAAATTGTTGAATAGGAAATGTTCAGGGGCAAATTGTTGAATAGGAAATGTTCAGGGGCAAATTGTTGAATAGGAAATGTCCAGTCGCGAACTGTCCGGAAGAAAATTGTTCAGCAGTGAAATGTCCAGGGGCACATTGTTGAATAGGAAATGTCCAGAGGTAAATTGTTGAATAGGAAATGTTCAGAGGTAAATTGTTGAATAGGAAATATCCAGGGGCACATTGTTGAATAGGAAATGTCCAGAAGCAAATTGTTGAATAGGAAATGTCCAGTGGCAAATTGTTGAATAGGAAATGTCCAGTGGCAAATTGTTGAATAGGAAATGTCCAGAGGTAAATTGCTGAATAGGAAATGTCCAGGAGCAAATTGTTGAATAGGAAATGTCCAGGAGCAAATTGTTGAATAGGAAATGTCCAGGAGCAAATTGTTGAATAGGAAATGTCCAGGAGCAAATTGTTGAATAGGAAATGTCCAGGAGCAAATTGTTGAATAGGAAATGTCCAGGAGCAAATTGTTGAATAGGAAATGTCCAGGAGCAAATTGTTGAATAGGAAATGTCCAGGGGCAAATTGTTGAATAGGAAATGTCCAGGGGCAAATTGTTGAATAGGAAATGTCCAGGGGCAAATTGTTGAATAGGAAATGTCCAGGGGCAAATTGTTGAATAGGAAATGTCCAGGAGCAAATTGTTGAATAGGAAATGTCCAGTGGCAATTTGTTGAATAAGAAATGTCCAGTCACAAGCTGTCCGGGAGAAAATTGTTCTGTAGTGAAATGTCTAGGGGCACATTGTTGAATAGGGAACTGTCCGGGAGAAAATTCTTCAGTGGTGAAATATCCAGGGGCAAATTGTTGAATAGGGAAATGTCCAATAATTAACTGTCCGGGAGCAAATTGTCCAGTAGTGAAATTTCCTGGAGAAAATTGTTCAGTAGTGAAATGTCCAGGAGTGGACTGCCCAGTGGCAGAATGTCCAGTAGCAAACTGTCCAGCCACTCCATAAAACATTTTGCACAAACTTCGGCTCTCTAATAAATTTTATCGCGCTGCATAAAAAAATTGAATGATATAAAAATATATTATTTTATTGGCTGTACTGAAATTAATGTTATTTTAATAAGACAAAATACGCAAATTTTAATAAAATTACTCAACTAGTTACAACGTTATTGAAACGAAGGTTCAACATCTCATTTCTTGCATCAAGTTCCATAATTCACATACTGTTTCGACAAATGTGAAACAGTATGTTTCGTCTTTGAGCGGCATTTTTTGTACGCAATGGGATAAATGCCAGGTCACAAGGACCCCAAAGGCTCAGAGAAGGTTGGGGGAGGGAGATCCACTGAACAGCTGTTGGGTTGGATTGTTTTACCTCTGAGCTGCACTTTTTTGCACACTATGGGCTAAATGGCCAGGTCACGTGGACCCCGAAGGCTCAGAGAAGGTTGGGGGAGGGGATCCACTGGAACAGCTGTTGGGAGACAGATGGTAGCCTCCCGTCAAGGCCATCCAGCGTGTTCTTTAACGTTGGGTTGTTTTACCTCTGAGCGGCACTTTTTTTGCACACCATGGGCTAAATGGCCAGACCACAAGGACCCCGAAGGCTCAGAGAAGGTTAGGGGAGGGGACCCACTGGAACAGCTGTTGGGAGACAGATGGTAGCCTCCCGTCAAGGCCATCCAGCGTGTTCTTTAACGTGCACATGGTATGGCTCTCCCGCACACACGGGGCCACAGCTTAACGTTCCATACGACGAACGGCCACCTTTTCAAGCCCATCAGTGTCCCCTACTGACGGAGGGGCAGGCGGGGAGTTTTGCAGAGATAATCTCAATGCTGACCCAGCTGAGACTCGAACCTGAGAACTGCAGATTACGAGCCTGGCGCGCTACCGACTGAGCCAACCCCTGCCCCTCTCTCCCACAAACTTCAGTTTTGTCGTTAAAATTAACTTTATATTAATATTTAATTCTTATTATTTCGTACCTAACTTATGACAAGTAAAATATATAAATTTTTTTTGCACCCCCTTCCAATTATCGGCCCAGAGCAAACATACCTTTCAATCACGCCGGATTCCAAAAGCCTTTGTGCACCCCTGCCAACCGGTATAAACTCTAACGTACTCAGATATTTGAGGTTTCGCAGTTTGCGCCTATTGTAGTGGTTTGCAAGCTTTTTTTTAAGCTGCTATTCTAAGCATTAATTTGATACGACCCCTCAAATTTTTAAAATGTACTTATATTGTCTTCGTGTAATAAGGGCCTCATTACTTTGTAATGAAGTTCATGACAAATCGGTGTATTTTAATAGGATATATTTAATTAAAATTTTGCGGAACTCCAGAATTTTTAAAGCGACCCCTTGAGATATCTTCTAAACACTTAACGAATATATGCCATGTCGATTTCAATCTGTTCTGAAGTCATGCGATTCCTACAGAATATTGAGATAATTTTTTGGAGACTCAGTGTACAGAGCTTTAACGATATTAATCAGTTAAAAATAGGATACAAAAATATACTTACAGGATATTCTTCTTTCAATACCTCTTCCAAATTCTCTGTCTTATAATTCAGGGGACGGTCACAGCCCAATTCCTGTATACAATAACAATTTTTTTTTTAACTTGAGTAGGTTTAAAACATGGCAAAAAATTAATTTTAAACAAAGTCATTATAATGCTGATAAACATAACACAGTCATAAAAATTCATATGAAAATAACACAGTCATAACAATTCATATGAATATGACAGTCAGAAAAATATCAGATGAATATAACAGTCAAAAAAATCAGATGACTCTAATAATTGACTCTAATAATAATAATAAATAAATACCCCCTCAAGAAGCTGCTTGCCACAGAGGTCTAACACGAGCCTGTCAGTTTATATGCCACAGTAGGAGATCTGAGAGGATGGCAGGACCTCAGCAGAAAAACGACACACACAACCATACCTTACCCGGGGCTCGAACCCAGGTCCCTTAGATCAGTAGCCAAGCGTGCTAACCACTCGGCCACGGAACGGCTGATGACTCTAAGACAGTTATAAAAATTCAGATGACTAAGACAGTCAGAAAAATTCAAATGACCCTAAGATTAACACACTCAACAATTCTGATGAATATAGCGCACAATCATAAAGACACTGATGAGTATAACACAATCATAAAGATACTGGTGAATATAGCATTCGGTTACAGGAATTAATGTAGCACACGGTGATAAAGATACTGACGAATATAATTTTCAGTCGTAACAATACTGATGAATATAACACATTCCTGACAAAATGATGAATTAACATTCAATCGTAACAATTCAGATGAAAATGACATACAGTCATAACAATGCTGATAAATATAAAACACCATGAAAAAATGCTAGAAATTTCAAAAACTAAAATTCATTTTAATGAAATTTTTGTAGCTAAATCACATTTTCCCATTAACTATTTTAGAAGTTAGAGCTACGAATTTAGATATCCATTTACATAATACGAGAATTCTTTAACGTTTTGTTAGGATATTGTACATAAGTATTACTTCAACGTCAATTAAAGAAGCGATAAGAAATTGAAAAAGGGAAATAAAATCCTACCTTCAACATTTCCACTTTCTGGTCGGAAGAGCACGTTCCAATCACGTGACAACCTGCTGCTTTGGCCCACTGCACCTGGAGATGAAAAAAAAAAACGAAAAATAGAATGTCATTCGAATATTTCGGAATATGAAGCAGATTTTTTTCACAGTTTCACTTTAATTTTTTCACAATCAGCTTTCATTCTTCATTGGCCAATGGAATTGTATCAGTGGAAACTGGGATCACTGACCTATCAATCACATGTCAATCGAACCAATGCAATTGATGCGTGCTTCAAAAATTCGTGTAAGGTTGGGCCACAACTTTTTTTGCACACAATGGGCTAAATGTCGAGGTCACAAGGACCCCGAGGGCGCTCGGAGTTGTTGTTTTTTGGGTTGTTTTACCTCTGAGCGGCACTTTTTTGCACACCATGGGCTAAATGGCCAGGTCACATGGACCCCGAAGGCTGAGAGAAGGTTGGGGGAGGGGGCCCACTGGAACAGCTGTTGGGAGACAGATGGTAGCCTCCCGTCAAGGCCATCCAGCGTGTTCTTTAACGTGCACAGGGTATGTCTCTCCCGCACACGGGGCCACGGCTTAACGTCCCATCCGACGGACGGCGGCCTTTCCAAGCCCATCGGTGTCCCCTACTGACCGTGGGCAGGGCGGGGAATTTTGCGGAGGCGCTCGGAGAAGTTTGTGGAAAGGGGAATCACTGGACTGCTGTTGGGAAACAAATGGGTTCCGAGGTTGGCTTAATTGGTAGGGCGCCAGGTTCGTAATCTGTAGTCCCAGGTTAGATTCGCACTTGTGAGGATTGAGATTTATCCCCGCAAACCCCCCATCCTGCTCTTGGCCATCAAGTGGACCCTGATTGGCTAGAAGAAGCCACCATCCATCGGATGGAACATTAAGCCCTGCTCAGAGTGCAGAAGAGCCATACCCTGTGTTAATAAAGGACACGCTAGATGGCCTTGACGGAGGCTCCCATCTGTCTCTTTACAGAGTCCAGCGGATTTCCCTCCCCAAACTGTTTCTGAGCCCTTGGAATCCTCCTGTCTTGGCCATTTAGCCCAATTTATGCAGAAAAGTGCCGCTTTTTTTTATAAGCTAATCCAGTCCTCGATAGGTGCTAATCCTCGAAGTTCAACTTTAAAACTCAGATTCAGTTCACAATTACCTGAAATGTCAGCTATGTTTTGATCTGCGTTTTGTTGACGATGAATCGGCACTCAAAATGCAAACATTAACAGCAACTCCAAATACAGACAATAATAGCAGCTCTAAATATATACAAAAATACGGCTCCAATTAAAAGCAACAATAAAGATGCAAATAAAAACACCAACAATTGGAGCTCTAAATACAAATAATAACAGTTCCAAATACAAACAACAACAGTAACAGCTCCAAATAAAAACATTCATAATTGCAGCTCCAAACACAAATAATAACAGCTCGGAGGAAAAACAATTGTAGCTCCAAATATGTACAAATAATTTTTGTATTGCGGAGTTTTGCGGAGATAAATCTCAACGCTGACCCAGCTGGGACTCGAACCTGGGAACTACAGATTAAGAGCCTGGCGCGCTACCGACTGAGCTGCCCCAGAAATCAATAGGAGTTAAATCCAAGGCTCTAGGAGGCCATTCTATGAGGCCTCCCAGTCCAATCCAACGTTTCAGAGAAATGAGCATCCAGACACCTCACATGCCACGCGGCTAACGTGCAGAACAGTGTTGCCACACTTCTACCATAAAACTTGGTGAGTTAGTCTTTCATCGCAACAGTATGTTCATCGCCTGCGTTAAACAGTGAATTGTCGCTCGAAAAATATTGCCAGATCACTAATTTCTAAAAAAAAAGAGATTACAGAATTCAGAAAAAATATCTGGCAATCAACTTAGTGTTCCGATATTTTTTTGAGCGACTGTGCATAATCAATTCAATGTGTTGGGTTGGGTTGTTTTACCTCTGAGCGGCACTTTTTTGCACATCGTGGGCTAAATGGCCAGGTCACAAGGACTCCGAAGGCTCAGAGAAGGTTGGGGGAGAGGACCCACTGGAACAGCTGTTGGGAGACAGATGGTAGCCTCCCGTCAAGGCCATCCAGCGTGTTCTTTAACGTGCACAGGGTATGGCTCTCCCGCACACGGGACCACGGCTTATCCGACGGACGGCTGCCTTTCCAAGCCCATCGGTGTCCCCTACTGACCGTGGGCAGGGCGGGGAATTTTGCCAATTCAATGTGTAACAACATTTTTGGGCAATAACACTTAATTTCCGAAATTGTGGAGTGGATTAACATTACAATATCTCAAATCATTCTTACTACAAATAATCACCCAATTCCAAGCATTTAGAACTTCACATAATTCAAATATTCTCACCGCAATGTGGCCCGTTCCGCCTGCTGCTGCGGTGACCAGGACGGTTTCTCCACCTGTAATTCTGGCAGCCTGTCAAAAAATAAAACAATTCAGCCAATTGCAATAGAACCGTATTGGAAATTGCATTGTGAAACTTAGTCAATTGTTTATGAATTTTGGTTAAATACAGGATTATTTATTATTACTCCTTTATTTTTAAAGCTGTCCAGTGGAAGAGTGGTTAGCGTGCTAATCTACTGGTCAAAAGAACCTGGGTTCGAGCCACCGGTAAGGCATGGATGCTTGTGTTGTCTTTCTGATGAAGTCCCCCCATCCTCACAGATCTACTATCTCCGCAAAATTCCCCGCCCTGCCCACGGTCAGTAGGGGACACCGATGGGCTTGGAAAGGCCGCCGTCCGTCGGATGGGACGTTAAGCCGTGGCCCCGTGTGCGGGAGAGCCATACCCTGTGCACGTTAAATAACACTCTGGATGGCCTTGACGGGAGGCTACCATCTGTCTCCCAACAGCTGTTCCAGTGGGTCCCCTCCCCCAACCTTCTCTGAGCCTTCGGGGTCCATGTGACCTGGCCATTTAGCCCATGGTGTGCAAAAAAGTGCCGCTCAGAGGTAAAACAACCCAACCCACAGATCTACTATGGCGTATAAACTAATAGTTCCTGTCAGACTTAGTGGTAAGCTGCTACTTGATGAGGTATTTATTTTTATTAAAATTTTATTTAAAATCTGCGAGTGGTTAGTGCGCTTGGTTACTGATCTAAGAGACTGGGTTCGAGCCCCAAGTAAGGCATGATTGTGTTTTTCTGCTGAGATCTCCCTGCCATCATCACAGACCTTCTACTATGACGTATTAAATTGACAGGCTCCGGTCTGACCTATGTGGCAAGCAGATGTTTGAGGGGGTATTAAGTTTTTTTTAACTTCCAAATCTAATGTCGCATTCTCATCAGGCAAACATCTGTAATAGCAATGTTTCGTGATCATTTATAATGAGACCGGGAGGATTCCAGATTTTTAGGATTTTGGGTTGTTGGGTTGTTTTACCTCTGAGCGGCACTTTTTTGCACACCATGGGCTAAATGGCCAGGTCACATGGACCCCGAAGGCTCAGAGAAGTTGGGGGAGGGGACCCACTGGAACAGCTGTTGGGAGACAGATGGTAGTCTCCCGTCAAGGCCATCCAACGTGTTCTTTAACGTGCACAGGGTATGGCTCTCCCGCACACGGGACCACGGCTTAACGTCCCATCCGACGGACGGCGGCCTTTCCAAGCCCATCGGTGTCCCCTACTGACCGTGGGCAGGGCGGGGAATTTTGCGGAGATAAATCTCAACGCTGACCCAGCTGGGACTCGAACCTGGGAACTACAGATTACGAGCCTGGCGCGCTACCGACTGAGCCACCCCCGCCCCTTCCAGATAGGAAATAATAAGAATATATTATTTTAGAGTAGAGGATAGGAAAAAAAAAAATAAGGAATTGGGTGAGGGGCCGGGGGTCAGGCGATTCAATCAAGCCAAAAAAAAAAGGGTAGGGGGGGAGGGGAATGGAGACTGGATTTCCTTTGCAGTGTTACATTTACACTTTCGTTTTAGAGGTTTTAAAAACAATTCATGAAAAGTGCATGAAATACGCACAAGTTTAATCATTTTTGGCTTCCATTATCCTTCCTACCATTCTCAAAAGAAAACGGGAGGGGGACTATTTTGTATATGTAAACATATGCAAAATATTCTTTTTGCCGTGTATGTAAACCAATACTTACCTTGTCCAAGCCAATGGTTGCAGTAAGTCCCCCAACTATGAGAACAACGTATTCAGGTTTCACTTCCGGTAGGGGGAAGATATTTTTCTCTGGTACGCACTAGAAAAATTGAGAGATTAATTAAAAATATCATTCAAGCTTTATAATAAGGAACAATAAATATTTATTAACAAAATATAACAAACTTATGATTCAACAGTTACAAACAGTTATATCTCTTTCATTTTGCAAGTAAACCTTTCTCCATACATTACTGCGAAGTTAAAGAGTTCGAATTCATATGCAGGGCTTTTCAGAGAGGTGTTCAGAAAGGAGTTCAAAGGGGGCCTCAAATTTTGACCTTTGTTATTTTTATCTCGTTCAAAAGATTGGTTGGTTGTTTTACCTCTAAGCGGAACTTTTTTGCACACTATGGGTTAAATGACCACGACAGAAGAACCCCGAAGGCTCAGAGAAGGTTGAGGGAGGACCCAGACTGGAACAGCTGTTGGGAGACAGATGGTAGCCTCTCGTCAAGGCTAACGTGCACAGGGTATGGCTCTCCCGCACACGGGGCCACAGCTTAACGTCCCATCCGACGAACGGCGACTATTTTCAAGCCCATCGGCTCATTCAAAAGGAAAACACGAGGTGATGCGTTCACTTTGTCATCTGTCTGTCAATGTGTCTGCAGACATCGAACTTTTGTTTTTAGAGATAAATTAAGAATTCTTTTGGGTTGGAGAGATATTGATGGAATATGGGTATAAAACGATGTATTATTTATGACAAAAAAATCGAAATTTTGGTGGTGGAATGTGAAGGTCATGAAATTTGCGTTTTCCTTCATGAAGTTTGCGACCCTTGGCATTCATGAAGTTTGCGACTTGGTGAAATCTAGGGTAGGCATAAGGGGTCAAATGACCCTCAATGTCCTTGGCATAAGGGGTCAATTAATTGACCCCTTATGCTAAGGGTGGATGCGACACGCAACTGTTTTAAGAGATGTTTGGAAAACTTTTTTAGTTGAATTGGTATTAATGAAATATTATAATTTGCATTTTTCAAATGCTTAGATAGTTTTAATTTACATCATTAGAGGGAACCCAATATGCAAAATGTGAAACTTAACAAATATTACAAGTGATCTGTTTATGGTAAAATTTTAAAATATCGATGATCAAGAGATTTTCCAATGACAACAGTAATCTATCTACTTTTCTCAGGGCGGTATGAAAAAGAAAACTTTTTAAATTGAAAGAATAAAAGACAAATACTTTTTATGTTGTATAATTAATAATAATAATAGTACTATATGCATTCCCCCCCCCCCCCGTCATCCGTTACTCCGAATTAAAACTTCGAATGAGTGCAAAAGTAGTTAAAAGAAAAACTTCATTCTCTTTGAAAACTAGATTCTCGTATACGTTCTTCTGATTTTGATATTAGATGGAACAGTAGAAGTTGTGGTTTAGTAACAGATATATTTTTTTAACTGACGAACCTCAAAAATACCGGGGCGGGGGTGGCTCAGTCGGTAGCGCGCCAGGCTCGTAATCTGTAGTTCCCAGGTTCGAGTCCCAGCTGGGTCAGCGTTGAGATTTATCTCCGCAAAATTCCCCGCCCTGCCCACGGTCAGTAGGGGACACCGATGGGCTTGAAAAGGCCGCCGTCCGTCGGATGGGACGTTAAGCCGTGGCCCCGTGTGCGGGAGAGCCATACCCTGTGCACGTTAAGGAACACGCTGGATGGCCTTGACGGGAGGCTACCATCTGTCTCCCAACAGCTGTTCCAGTGGGTCCCCTCCCCCAACCTTCTCTGAGCCTTCAGGGCCCATGTGGCCTGGCCATTTAGCCCATTGTGTGTAAAAAAGTGCCGCTCAGAGGTAAAACAACCCAACCCTCAAAAATAAGGAATGAATGTTTCTTTTTTTGTATTGTCTTTCTGATGAAGTTCTTATAGGCAGGGGCATAGAGAAGAACTATGTGGTTTGGGGAGGGGGGGGGGGGGGGGAGAACGAAAATTTTCCAACTCGCAAATCAAATTTTGCCAAATGTGAAAATAAATTCTTTACATATTTCATGTCTCCCTCAGAAAACTTTTCATAACTATCCTGCAGTTTACAAAGTGGCTAAGAATTTTGCCAACTGCCCTACATTTTGCCAAGTTACTTCGGTTTCGCCAACTTAAGACAGTTGCCTCGATTTTACCAAATTCCCAAGATTTCCCCACATTGTCCCTATTTTGCCAACTCGACTTAATTTTACAAAAATAATCTCAATTTTCAGAATTTACCAGGATTTTACAAAGTCGCTTCGAATTTTGCCACCTCCGATTAACTTTGGGGGAGCCTCCCCCCCCCCCAAATAGCTACGCCCCTGCCTTCAGATCTTCTCTGTGGCATATCATACTCTAAAGTTCTAGTTGAACCTCTGTGAGAAACAGCTGCTTTAGGTGTAAACGCTATATGTAGATTTTGTGAAATTGGAATTCAAAACATTTGTAAATAATAAAGAATTATTAGTTCGTTTTTGGCTATGAACCCCAAAGGTTAAAAGTGGACCTGTGAGAGGCCCTGTTC
>JAWZYU010001449.1:0-27021 GCA_038380435.1 Ryuthela nishihirai
AAAACAATGTAGATTACGAGCCTCGCACACCGGTGACAGATCCACCTTCTGCTATGAGAATTGCAGATGACCAGTCTGGCACACTATAGGCAAATCCACCATCCTCCACGGAAAAAAATGTAGATTACGAGCCTCGCACACCGGTGACAGATCCACCTTCTGCTATAAGAATTGCAGATGACCAGTCTGGCACACTATAGGCAAATCCACCTTCCTCCACGGAAAACAATGTAGATTACGAGCCTCGCACACCGGTGACAGATCCACCTTCTGCTATGAGAATTGCAGATGACCAGTCTGGCACACTATAGGCAAATCCACCATCCTCCACGGAAAAAAATGTAGATTCGAGTCTGGCACACTATAGGTAGATCCACCTTCTGCTATGAGAATTGGAGATGATCAATCTGTCACATTATAGGCAAATCCACCATCCTCCACGGAAAAAAATGTAGATTACGTGCCTCGCACACCGGTGACAGATCCACCTTCTGCTATGAGAATTGCAGATGACCAGTCTGGCACACTATAGGCAAATCCACCTTCCTCCACGGAAAACAATGTAGATTACGAGCCTCGCACACCGGTGACAGATCCACCTTCTGCTATGAGAATTGCAGATGACCAGTCTGGCACACTATAGGCAAATCCACCATCCTCCACGGAAAAAAATGTAGATTCGAGTCTGGCACACTATAGGTAGATCCACCTTCTGCTATGAGAATTGGAGATGATCAGTCTGTCACATTATAGGCAAATCCACCATCGTCCACGGAAAAATATGTAGATTACGAGCCTCGCACACCGGTGACAGATCCACCTTCTGCTATGAGAATTGCAGATGACCAGTCTGGCACACTATAGGCAAATCCACCTTCCTCCACGGAAAACAATGTAGATTACGAGCCTCGCACACCGGTGACAGATCCACCTTCTGCTATGAGAATTGCAGATGACCAGTCTGGCACACTATAGGCAAATCCACCTTCCTCCACGGAAAACAATGTAGATTACGAGCCTCGCACACCGGTGACAGATCCACCTTCTGCTATGAGAATTGCAGATGACCAGTCTGGCACACTATAGGCAAATCCACCTTCCTCCACGGAAAAAAATGTAGATTCGAGTCTGGCACACTATAGGTAGATCCACCTTCTGCTATGAGAATTGGAGATGATCACTCTGTCACATTATAGGCAAATCCACCATCCTCCACGGAAAAAAATGTAGATTACGAGCCTCGCACACCGGTGACAGATCCACCTTCTGCTATGAGAATTGCAGATGACCAGTCTGGCACACTATAGGCAAATCCACCTTCCTCCACGGAAAACAATGTAGATTACGAGCCTCGCACACCGGTGACAGATCCACCTTCTGCTATGAGAATTGCAGATGACCAGTCTGGCACACTATAGGCAAATCCACCATCCTCCACGGAAAAAAATGTAGATTCGAGTCTGGCACACTATAGGTAGATCCACCTTCTGCTATGAGAATTGGAGATGATCACTCTGTCACATTATAGGCAAATCCACCATCCTCCACGGAAAAAAATGTAGATTACGAGCCTCGCACACCGGTGACAGATCCACCTTCTGCTATGAGAATTGCAGATGACCAGTCTGGCACACTATAGGCAAATCCACCTTCCTCCACGGAAAACAATGTAGATTACGAGCCTCGCACACCGGTGACAGATCCACCTTCTGCTATGAGAATTGCAGATGACCAGTCTGGCACACTATAGGCAAATCCACCATCCTCCACGGAAAAAATTGTAGATTACGAGCCTCGCACACCGGTGACAGATCCACCTTCTGCTATGAGAATTGCAGATGACCAGTCTGGCATACTATAGGCAAATCCACCTTCCTCCACGGAAAACAATGTAGATTACGAGCCTCGCACACCGGTGACAGATCCACCTTCTGCTATGAGAATTGCAGATGACCAGTCTGGCACACTATAGGCAAATCCACCATCCTCCACGGAAAAAATGTAGATTCGAGTCTGGCACACTATAGGTAGATCCACCTTCTGCTATGAGAATTGCAGATGATCAGTCTGTCACATTATAGGCAAATCCACCATCCTCCACGGAAAAAAATGTAGATTACGAGCCTCGCACACCGGTGACAGATCCACCTTCTGCTATGAGAATTGCAGATGACCAGTCTGGCACACTATAGGCAAATCCACCATCCTCCACGGAAAAAAATGTAGATTACGAGCCTCGCACACCGGTGACAGATCCACCTTCTGCTATGAGAATTGCAGATGACCAGTCTGGCACACTATAGGCAAATCCACCTTCCTCCACGGAAAACAATGTAGATTACGAGCCTCGCACACCGGTGACAGATCCACCTTCTGCTATGAGAATTGCAGATGACCAGTCTGGCACACTATAGGCAAATCCACCATCCTCCACGGAAAAAAATGTAGATTCGAGTCTGGCACACTATAGGTAGATCCACCTTCTGCTATGAGAATTGGAGATGATCAGTCTGTCACATTATAGGCAAATCCACCATCCTCCACGGAAAAAAATGTAGATTACGAGCCTCGCACACCGGTGACAGATCCACCTTCTGCTATGAGAATTGCAGATGACCAGTCTGGCACACTATAGGCAAATCCACCTTCCTCCACGGAAAACAATGTAGATTACGAGCCTCGCACACCGGTGACAGATCCACCTTCTGCTATGAGAATTGCAGATGACCAGTCTGGTACACTATAGGAAAATCCACCTTCCTCCACGGAAAACAATGTAGATTACGAGCCTCGCACACCGGTGACAGATCCACCTTCTGCTATGAGAATTGCAGATGACCAGTCTGGCACACTATAGGCAAATCCACCTTCCTCCACGGAAAACAATGTAGATTACGAGCCTCGCACACCGGTGACAGATCCACCTTCTGCTATGAGAATTGCAGATGACCAGTCTGGCACACTATAGGCAAATCCACCATCCTCCACGGAAAAAAATGTAGATTCGAGTCTGGCACACTATAGGTAGATCCACCTTCTGCTATGAGAATTGGAGATGATCAGTCTGTCACATTATAGGCAAATCCACCATCCTCCACGGAAAAAAATGTAGATTACGAGCCTCGCACACCGGTGACAGATCCATCTTCTGCTATGAGAATTGCAGATGACCAGTCTGGCACACTATAGGCAAATCCACCATCCTCCAAGGAAAAAATGTAGATTCGAGTCTGGCACACTATAGGTAGATCCACCTTCTGCTATGAGAATTGGAGATGATCAATCTGTCACATTATAGGCAAATCCACCATCCTCCACGGAAAAAAATGTAGATTACGTGCCTCGCACACCGGTGACAGATCCACCTTCTGCTATGAGAATTGCAGATGACCAGTCTGGCACACTATAGGCAAATCCACCTTCCTCCATGGAAAAAAATGTAGATTACGTGCCTCGCACACCGGTGACAGATCCACCTTCTGCTATGAGAATTGCAGATGACCAGTCTGGCACACTATAGGCAAATCCACCTTCCTCCATGGAAAAAAATGTAGATTACGAGCCTAGCACACCGGTGACAGATCCACCTTCTGCTATGAGAATTGCAGATGACCAGTCTGGCACACTATAGGCAAATCCACCTTCCTCCACGGAAAACAATGTAGATTACGAGCCTCGCACACCGGTGACAGATCCACCTTCTGCTATGAGAATTGCAGATGACCAGTCTGGCATACTATAGGCAAATCCACCTTCCTCCACGGAAAACAATGTAGATTACGAGCCTCGCACACCGGTGACAGATCCACCTTCTGCTATGAGAATTGCAGATGACCAGTCTGGCACACTATAGGCAAATCCACCATCCTCCACGGAAAAAATGTAGATTCGAGTCTGGCACACTATAGGTAGATCCACCTTCTGCTATGAGAATTGCAGATGATCAGTCTGTCACATTATAGGCAAATCCACCATCCTCCACGGAAAAAAATGTAGATTACGAGCCTCGCACACCGGTGACAGATCCACCTCCTGCTATGAGAATTGCAGATGACCAGTCTGGCACACTATAGGCAAATCCACCATCCTCCACGGAAAAAAATGTAGATTCGAGCCTCGCACACCGGTGACAGATCCACCTTCTGCTATGAGAATTGCAGATGACCAGTCTGGCACACTATAGGCAAATCCACCTTCCTCCACGGAAAACAATGTAGATTACGAGCCTCGCACACCGGTGACAGATCCACCTTCTGCTATGAGAATCGCAGATGACCAGTCTGGCACACTATAGGCAAATCCACCATCCTCCACGGAAAAAAATGTAGATTCGAGTCTGGCACACTATAGGTAGATCCACCTTCTGCTATGAGAATTGCAGATGATCAGTCCGTCACATTATAGGCAAATCCACCATCCTCCACGGAAAACAATGTAGATTACGAGCCTCGCACACCGGTGACAGATCCACCTTCTGCTATGAGAATTGCAGATGACCAGTCTGGCACATTATAGGCAAATCCACCATCCTCCACGGAAAAAAATGTAGATTACGAGCCTCGCACACCGGTGACAGATCCACCTTCTGCTATGAGAATTGCAGATGACCAGTCTGGCACACTATAGGCAAATCCACCATCCTCCACGGAAAAAAATGTAGATTCGAGTCTGGCACACTATAGGTAGATCCACCTTCTGCTATGAGAATTGCAGATGATCAGTCCGTCACATTATAGGCAAATCCACCATCCTCCACGGAAAACAATGTAGATTACGAGCCTCGCACACCGGTGACAGATCCACCTTCTGCTATGAGAATTGCAGATGACCAGTCTGGCACATTATAGGCAAATCCACCATCCTCCACGGAAAAAAATGTAGATTACGAGCCTCGCACACCGGTGACAGATCCACCTTCTGCTATGAGAATTGCAGATGACCAGTCTGGCACACTATAGGCAAATCCACCATCCTCCACGGAAAAAAATGTAGATTACGAGCCTCGCACACCGGTGACAGATCCACCTTCTGCTATGAGAATTGCAGATGACCAGTCTGGCATACTATAGGCAAATCCACCTTCCTCCACGGAAAACAATGTAGATTACGAGCCTCGCACACCGGTGACAGATCCACCTTCTGCTATGAGAATTGCAGATGACCAGTCTGGCACACTAAAATCCACCATCCTCCAAGGAAAAAATGTAGATTCGAGTCTGGCACACTATAGGTAGATCCACCTTCTGCTATGAGAATTGCAGATGATCAATCTGTCACATTATAGGCAAATCCACCATCCTCCACGGAAAAAAATGTAGATTACGAGCCTCGCACACCGGTGACAGATCCACCTTCTGCTATGAGAATTGTAGATGACCAGTCTGGCACACTATAGGCAAATCCACCATCCTCCAAGGAAAAAATGTAGATTGGAGTCTGGCACACTATAGGTAGATCCACCTTCTGCTATGAGAATTGCAGATGATCAGTCTGTCACATTATAGGCAAATCCACCATCCTCCACGGAAAAAAATGTAGATTACGAGCCTCGCACACCGGTGACAGATCCACCTTCTGCTATGAGAATTGCAGATGACCAGTCTGGCACACTATAGGCAAATCCACCATCCTCCACGGAAAAAAATGTAGATTACGAGCCTCGCACACCGGTGACAGATCCACCTTCTGCTATAAGAATTGCAGATGACCAGTCTGGCACACTATAGGCAAATCCACCTTCCTCCACGGAAAACAATGTAGATTACGAGCCTCGCACACCGGTGACAGATCCACCTTCTGCTATGAGAATTGCAGATGACCAGTCTGGCACACTATAGGCAAATCCACCATCCTCCACGGAAAAAAATGTAGATTCGAGTCTGGCACACTATAGGTAGATCCACCTTCTGCTATGAGAATTGGAGATGATCAATCTGTCACATTATAGGCAAATCCACCATCCTCCACGGAAAAAAATGTAGATTACGTGCCTCGCACACCGGTGACAGATCCACCTTCTGCTATGAGAATTGCAGATGACCAGTCTGGCACACTATAGGCAAATCCACCTTCCTCCACGGAAAACAATGTAGATTACGAGCCTCGCACACCGGTGACAGATCCACCTTCTGCTATGAGAATTGCAGATGACCAGTCTGGCACACTATAGGCAAATCCACCATCCTCCACGGAAAAAAATGTAGATTCGAGTCTGGCACACTATAGGTAGATCCACCTTCTGCTATGAGAATTGGAGATGATCAGTCTGTCACATTATAGGCAAATCCACCATCGTCCACGGAAAAATATGTAGATTACGAGCCTCGCACACCGGTGACAGATCCACCTTCTGCTATGAGAATTGCAGATGACCAGTCTGGCACACTATAGGCAAATCCACCTTCCTCCACGGAAAACAATGTAGATTACGAGCCTCGCACACCGGTGACAGATCCACCTTCTGCTATGAGAATTGCAGATGACCAGTCTGGCACACTATAGGCAAATCCACCTTCCTCCACGGAAAACAATGTAGATTACGAGCCTCGCACACCGGTGACAGATCCACCTTCTGCTATGAGAATTGCAGATGACCAGTCTGGCACACTATAGGCAAATCCACCTTCCTCCACGGAAAAAAATGTAGATTCGAGTCTGGCACACTATAGGTAGATCCACCTTCTGCTATGAGAATTGGAGATGATCACTCTGTCACATTATAGGCAAATCCACCATCCTCCACGGAAAAAAATGTAGATTACGAGCCTCGCACACCGGTGACAGATCCACCTTCTGCTATGAGAATTGCAGATGACCAGTCTGGCACACTATAGGCAAATCCACCTTCCTCCACGGAAAACAATGTAGATTACGAGCCTCGCACACCGGTGACAGATCCACCTTCTGCTATGAGAATTGCAGATGACCAGTCTGGCACACTATAGGCAAATCCACCATCCTCCACGGAAAAAAATGTAGATTCGAGTCTGGCACACTATAGGTAGATCCACCTTCTGCTATGAGAATTGGAGATGATCACTCTGTCACATTATAGGCAAATCCACCATCCTCCACGGAAAAAAATGTAGATTACGAGCCTCGCACACCGGTGACAGATCCACCTTCTGCTATGAGAATTGCAGATGACCAGTCTGGCACACTATAGGCAAATCCACCTTCCTCCACGGAAAACAATGTAGATTACGAGCCTCGCACACCGGTGACAGATCCACCTTCTGCTATGAGAATTGCAGATGACCAGTCTGGCACACTATAGGCAAATCCACCATCCTCCACGGAAAAAATTGTAGATTACGAGCCTCGCACACCGGTGACAGATCCACCTTCTGCTATGAGAATTGCAGATGACCAGTCTGGCATACTATAGGCAAATCCACCTTCCTCCACGGAAAACAATGTAGATTACGAGCCTCGCACACCGGTGACAGATCCACCTTCTGCTATGAGAATTGCAGATGACCAGTCTGGCACACTATAGGCAAATCCACCATCCTCCACGGAAAAAATGTAGATTCGAGTCTGGCACACTATAGGTAGATCCACCTTCTGCTATGAGAATTGCAGATGATCAGTCTGTCACATTATAGGCAAATCCACCATCCTCCACGGAAAAAAATGTAGATTACGAGCCTCGCACACCGGTGACAGATCCACCTTCTGCTATGAGAATTGCAGATGACCAGTCTGGCACACTATAGGCAAATCCACCATCCTCCACGGAAAAAAATGTAGATTACGAGCCTCGCACACCGGTGACAGATCCACCTTCTGCTATGAGAATTGCAGATGACCAGTCTGGCACACTATAGGCAAATCCACCTTCCTCCACGGAAAACAATGTAGATTACGAGCCTCGCACACCGGTGACAGATCCACCTTCTGCTATGAGAATTGCAGATGACCAGTCTGGCACACTATAGGCAAATCCACCATCCTCCACGGAAAAAAATGTAGATTCGAGTCTGGCACACTATAGGTAGATCCACCTTCTGCTATGAGAATTGGAGATGATCAGTCTGTCACATTATAGGCAAATCCACCATCCTCCACGGAAAAAAATGTAGATTACGAGCCTCGCACACCGGTGACAGATCCACCTTCTGCTATGAGAATTGCAGATGACCAGTCTGGCACACTATAGGCAAATCCACCTTCCTCCACGGAAAACAATGTAGATTACGAGCCTCGCACACCGGTGACAGATCCACCTTCTGCTATGAGAATTGCAGATGACCAGTCTGGTACACTATAGGAAAATCCACCTTCCTCCACGGAAAACAATGTAGATTACGAGCCTCGCACACCGGTGACAGATCCACCTTCTGCTATGAGAATTGCAGATGACCAGTCTGGCACACTATAGGCAAATCCACCTTCCTCCACGGAAAACAATGTAGATTACGAGCCTCGCACACCGGTGACAGATCCACCTTCTGCTATGAGAATTGCAGATGACCAGTCTGGCACACTATAGGCAAATCCACCATCCTCCACGGAAAAAAATGTAGATTCGAGTCTGGCACACTATAGGTAGATCCACCTTCTGCTATGAGAATTGGAGATGATCAGTCTGTCACATTATAGGCAAATCCACCATCCTCCACGGAAAAAAATGTAGATTACGAGCCTCGCACACCGGTGACAGATCCATCTTCTGCTATGAGAATTGCAGATGACCAGTCTGGCACACTATAGGCAAATCCACCATCCTCCAAGGAAAAAATGTAGATTCGAGTCTGGCACACTATAGGTAGATCCACCTTCTGCTATGAGAATTGGAGATGATCAATCTGTCACATTATAGGCAAATCCACCATCCTCCACGGAAAAAAATGTAGATTACGTGCCTCGCACACCGGTGACAGATCCACCTTCTGCTATGAGAATTGCAGATGACCAGTCTGGCACACTATAGGCAAATCCACCTTCCTCCATGGAAAAAAATGTAGATTACGTGCCTCGCACACCGGTGACAGATCCACCTTCTGCTATGAGAATTGCAGATGACCAGTCTGGCACACTATAGGCAAATCCACCTTCCTCCATGGAAAAAAATGTAGATTACGAGCCTAGCACACCGGTGACAGATCCACCTTCTGCTATGAGAATTGCAGATGACCAGTCTGGCACACTATAGGCAAATCCACCTTCCTCCACGGAAAACAATGTAGATTACGAGCCTCGCACACCGGTGACAGATCCACCTTCTGCTATGAGAATTGCAGATGACCAGTCTGGCATACTATAGGCAAATCCACCTTCCTCCACGGAAAACAATGTAGATTACGAGCCTCGCACACCGGTGACAGATCCACCTTCTGCTATGAGAATTGCAGATGACCAGTCTGGCACACTATAGGCAAATCCACCATCCTCCACGGAAAAAATGTAGATTCGAGTCTGGCACACTATAGGTAGATCCACCTTCTGCTATGAGAATTGCAGATGATCAGTCTGTCACATTATAGGCAAATCCACCATCCTCCACGGAAAAAAATGTAGATTACGAGCCTCGCACACCGGTGACAGATCCACCTCCTGCTATGAGAATTGCAGATGACCAGTCTGGCACACTATAGGCAAATCCACCATCCTCCACGGAAAAAAATGTAGATTACGAGCCTCGCACACCGGTGACAGATCCACCTTCTGCTATAAGAATTGCAGATGACCAGTCTGGCACACTATAGGCAAATCCACCTTCCTCCACGGAAAACAATGTAGATTACGAGCCTCGCACACCGGTGACAGATCCACCTTCTGCTATGAGAATTGCAGATGACCAGTCTGGCACACTATAGGCAAATCCACCATCCTCCACGGAAAAAAATGTAGATTCGAGTCTGGCACACTATAGGTAGATCCACCTTCTGCTATGAGAATTGGAGATGATCAATCTGTCACATTATAGGCAAATCCACCATCCTCCACGGAAAAAAATGTAGATTACGTGCCTCGCACACCGGTGACAGATCCACCTTCTGCTATGAGAATTGCAGATGACCAGTCTGGCACACTATAGGCAAATCCACCTTCCTCCACGGAAAACAATGTAGATTACGAGCCTCGCACACCGGTGACAGATCCACCTTCTGCTATGAGAATTGCAGATGACCAGTCTGGCACACTATAGGCAAATCCACCATCCTCCACGGAAAAAAATGTAGATTCGAGTCTGGCACACTATAGGTAGATCCACCTTCTGCTATGAGAATTGGAGATGATCAGTCTGTCACATTATAGGCAAATCCACCATCGTCCACGGAAAAAAATGTAGATTACGAGCCTCGCACACCGGTGACAGATCCACCTTCTGCTATGAGAATTGCAGATGACCAGTCTGGCACACTATAGGCAAATCCACCTTCCTCCACGGAAAACAATGTAGATTACGAGCCTCGCACACCGGTGACAGATCCACCTTCTGCTATGAGAATTGCAGATGACCAGTCTGGCACACTATAGGCAAATCCACCTTCCTCCACGGAAAACAATGTAGATTACGAGCCTCGCACACCGGTGACAGATCCACCTTCTGCTATGAGAATTGCAGATGACCAGTCTGGCACACTATAGGCAAATCCACCTTCCTCCACGGAAAAAAATGTAGATTCGAGTCTGGCACACTATAGGTAGATCCACCTTCTGCTATGAGAATTGGAGATGATCACTCTGTCACATTATAGGCAAATCCACCATCCTCCACGGAAAAAAATGTAGATTACGAGCCTCGCACACCGGTGACAGATCCACCTTCTGCTATGAGAATTGCAGATGACCAGTCTGGCACACTATAGGCAAATCCACCTTCCTCCACGGAAAACAATGTAGATTACGAGCCTCGCACACCGGTGACAGATCCACCTTCTGCTATGAGAATTGCAGATGACCAGTCTGGCACACTATAGGCAAATCCACCATCCTCCACGGAAAAAAATGTAGATTCGAGTCTGGCACACTATAGGTAGATCCACCTTCTGCTATGAGAATTGGAGATGATCACTCTGTCACATTATAGGCAAATCCACCATCCTCCACGGAAAAAAATGTAGATTACGAGCCTCGCACACCGGTGACAGATCCACCTTCTGCTATGAGAATTGCAGATGACCAGTCTGGCACACTATAGGCAAATCCACCTTCCTCCACGGAAAACAATGTAGATTACGAGCCTCGCACACCGGTGACAGATCCACCTTCTGCTATGAGAATTGCAGATGACCAGTCTGGCACACTATAGGCAAATCCACCATCCTCCACGGAAAAAATTGTAGATTACGAGCCTCGCACACCGGTGACAGATCCACCTTCTGCTATGAGAATTGCAGATGACCAGTCTGGCATACTATAGGCAAATCCACCTTCCTCCACGGAAAACAATGTAGATTACGAGCCTCGCACACCGGTGACAGATCCACCTTCTGCTATGAGAATTGCAGATGACCAGTCTGGCACACTATAGGCAAATCCACCATCCTCCACGGAAAAAATGTAGATTCGAGTCTGGCACACTATAGGTAGATCCACCTTCTGCTATGAGAATTGCAGATGATCAGTCTGTCACATTATAGGCAAATCCACCATCCTCCACGGAAAAAAATGTAGATTACGAGCCTCGCACACCGGTGACAGATCCACCTTCTGCTATGAGAATTGCAGATGACCAGTCTGGCACACTATAGGCAAATCCACCATCCTCCACGGAAAAAAATGTAGATTACGAGCCTCGCACACCGGTGACAGATCCACCTTCTGCTATGAGAATTGCAGATGACCAGTCTGGCACACTATAGGCAAATCCACCTTCCTCCACGGAAAACAATGTAGATTACGAGCCTCGCACACCGGTGACAGATCCACCTTCTGCTATGAGAATTGCAGATGACCAGTCTGGCACACTATAGGCAAATCCACCATCCTCCACGGAAAAAAATGTAGATTCGAGTCTGGCACACTATAGGTAGATCCACCTTCTGCTATGAGAATTGGAGATGATCAGTCTGTCACATTATAGGCAAATCCACCATCCTCCACGGAAAAAAATGTAGATTACGAGCCTCGCACACCGGTGACAGATCCACCTTCTGCTATGAGAATTGCAGATGACCAGTCTGGCACACTATAGGCAAATCCACCTTCCTCCACGGAAAACAATGTAGATTACGAGCCTCGCACACCGGTGACAGATCCACCTTCTGCTATGAGAATTGCAGATGACCAGTCTGGCACACTATAGGCAAATCCACCTTCCTCCACGGAAAACAATGTAGATTACGAGCCTCGCACACCGGTGACAGATCCACCTTCTGCTATGAGAATTGCAGATGACCAGTCTGGCACACTATAGGCAAATCCACCTTCCTCCACGGAAAACAATGTAGATTACGAGCCTCGCACACCGGTGACAGATCCACCTTCTGCTATGAGAATTGCAGATGACCAGTCTGGCACACTATAGGCAAATCCACCATCCTCTACGGAAAAAAATGTAGATTCGAGTCTGGCACACTATAGGTAGATCCACCTTCTGCTATGAGAATTGGAGATGATCAGTCTGTCACATTATAGGCAAATCCACCATCCTCCACGGAAAAAAATGTAGATTACGAGCCTCGCACACCGGTGACAGATCCACCTTCTGCTATGAGAATTGCAGATGACCAGTCTGGCACACTATAGGCAAATCCACCATCCTCCAAGGAAAAAATGTAGATTCGAGTCTGGCACACTATAGGTAGATCCACCTTCTGCTATGAGAATTGCAGATGATCAGTCTGTCTCATTATAGGCAAATCCACCATCCTCCACGGAAAAAAATGTAGATTACGAGCCTCGCACACCGGTGACAGATCCACCTTCTGCTATGAGAATTGCAGATGACCAGTCTGGCACACTATAGGCAAATCCACCATCCTCCACGGAAAAAAATGTAGATTACGAGCCTCGCACACCGGTGACAGATCCACCTTCTGCTATAAGAATTGCAGATGACCAGTCTGGCACACTATAGGCAAATCCACCTTCCTCCACGGAAAACAATGTAGATTACGAGCCTCGCACACCGGTGACAGATCCACCTTCTGCTATGAGAATTGCAGATGACCAGTCTGGCACACTATAGGCAAATCCACCATCCTCCACGGAAAAAAATGTAGATTCGAGTCTGGCACACTATAGGTAGATCCACCTTCTGCTATGAGAATTGGAGATGATCAATCTGTCACATTATAGGCAAATCCACCATCCTCCACGGAAAAAAATGTAGATTACGTGCCTCGCACACCGGTGACAGATCCACCTTCTGCTATGAGAATTGCAGATGACCAGTCTGGCACACTATAGGCAAATCCACCTTCCTCCATGGAAAAAAATGTAGATTACGAGCCTAGCACACCGGTGACAGATCCACCTTCTGCTATGAGAATTGCAGATGACCAGTCTGGCACACTATAGGCAAATCCACCTTCCTCCACGGAAAACAATGTAGATTACGAGCCTCGCACACCGGTGACAGATCCACCTTCTGCTATGAGAATTGCAGATGACCAGTCTGGCATACTATAGGCAAATCCACCTTCCTCCACGGAAAACAATGTAGATTACGAGCCTCGCACACCGGTGACAGATCCACCTTCTGCTATGAGAATTGCAGATGACCAGTCTGGCACACTATAGGCAAATCCACCATCCTCCACGGAAAAAATGTAGATTCGAGTCTGGCACACTATAGGTAGATCCACCTTCTGCTATGAGAATTGCAGATGATCAGTCTGTCACATTATAGGCAAATCCACCATCCTCCACGGAAAAAAATGTAGATTACGAGCCTCGCACACCGGTGACAGATCCACCTCCTGCTATGAGAATTGCAGATGACCAGTCTGGCACACTATAGGCAAATCCACCATCCTCCACGGAAAAAAATGTAGATTACGAGCCTCGCACACCGGTGACAGATCCACCTTCTGCTATAAGAATTGCAGATGACCAGTCTGGCACACTATAGGCAAATCCACCTTCCTCCACGGAAAACAATGTAGATTACGAGCCTCGCACACCGGTGACAGATCCACCTTCTGCTATGAGAATTGCAGATGACCAGTCTGGCACACTATAGGCAAATCCACCATCCTCCACGGAAAAAATGTAGATTCGAGTCTGGCACACTATAGGTAGATCCACCTTCTGCTATGAGAATTGGAGATGATCAATCTGTCACATTATAGGCAAATCCACCATCCTCCACGGAAAAAAATGTAGATTACGTGCCTCGCACACCGGTGACAGATCCACCTTCTGCTATGAGAATTGCAGATGACCAGTCTGGCACACTATAGGCAAATCCACCTTCCTCCACGGAAAACAATGTAGATTACGAGCCTCGCACACCGGTGACAGATCCACCTTCTGCTATGAGAATTGCAGATGACCAGTCTGGCACACTATAGGCAAATCCACCATCCTCCACGGAAAAAAATGTAGATTCGAGTCTGGCACACTATAGGTAGATCCACCTTCTGCTATGAGAATTGGAGATGATCAGTCTGTCACATTATAGGCAAATCCACCATCGTCCACGGAAAAAAATGTAGATTACGAGCCTCGCACACCGGTGACAGATCCACCTTCTGCTATGAGAATTGCAGATGACCAGTCTGGCACACTATAGGCAAATCCACCTTCCTCCACGGAAAACAATGTAGATTACGAGCCTCGCACACCGGTGACAGATCCACCTTCTGCTATGAGAATTGCAGATGACCAGTCTGGCACACTATAGGCAAATCCACCTTCCTCCACGGAAAACAATGTAGATTACGAGCCTCGCACACCGGTGACAGATCCACCTTCTGCTATGAGAATTGCAGATGACCAGTCTGGCACACTATAGGCAAATCCACCTTCCTCCACGGAAAAAATGTAGATTCGAGTCTGGCACACTATAGGTAGATCCACCTTCTGCTATGAGAATTGGAGATGATCACTCTGTCACATTATAGGCAAATCCACCATCCTCCACGGAAAAAAATGTAGATTACGAGCCTCGCACACCGGTGACAGATCCACCTTCTGCTATGAGAATTGCAGATGACCAGTCTGGCACACTATAGGCAAATCCACCTTCCTCCACGGAAAACAATGTAGATTACGAGCCTCGCACACCGGTGACAGATCCACCTTCTGCTATGATAATTGCAGATGACCAGTCTGGCACACTATAGGCAAATCCACCATCCTCCACGGAAAAAAATGTAGATTCGAGTCTGGCACACTATAGGTAGATCCACCTTCTGCTATGAGAATTGGAGATGATCACTCTGTCACATTATAGGCAAATCCACCATCCTCCACGGAAAAAAATGTAGATTACGAGCCTCGCACACCGGTGACAGATCCACCTTCTGCTATGAGAATTGCAGATGACCAGTCTGGCACACTATAGGCAAATCCACCTTCCTCCACGGAAAACAATGTAGATTACGAGCCTCGCACACCGGTGACAGATCCACCTCCTGCTATGAGAATTGCAGATGACCAGTCTGGCACACTATAGGCAAATCCACCATCCTCCACGGAAAAAAATGTAGATTACGAGCCTCGCACACCGGTGACAGATCCACCTTCTGCTATAAGAATTGCAGATGACCAGTCTGGCACACTATAGGCAAATCCACCTTCCTCCACGGAAAACAATGTAGATTACGAGCCTCGCACACCGGTGACAGATCCACCTTCTGCTATGAGAATTGCAGATGACCAGTCTGGCACACTATAGGCAAATCCACCATCCTCCACGGAAAAAATGTAGATTCGAGTCTGGCACACTATAGGTAGATCCACCTTCTGCTATGAGAATTGGAGATGATCAATCTGTCACATTATAGGCAAATCCACCATCCTCCACGGAAAAAAATGTAGATTACGTGCCTCGCACACCGGTGACAGATCCACCTTCTGCTATGAGAATTGCAGATGACCAGTCTGGCACACTATAGGCAAATCCACCTTCCTCCACGGAAAACAATGTAGATTACGAGCCTCGCACACCGGTGACAGATCCACCTTCTGCTATGAGAATTGCAGATGACCAGTCTGGCACACTATAGGCAAATCCACCATCCTCCACGGAAAAAAATGTAGATTCGAGTCTGGCACACTATAGGTAGATCCACCTTCTGCTATGAGAATTGGAGATGATCAGTCTGTCACATTATAGGCAAATCCACCATCGTCCACGGAAAAAAATGTAGATTACGAGCCTCGCACACCGGTGACAGATCCACCTTCTGCTATGAGAATTGCAGATGACCAGTCTGGCACACTATAGGCAAATCCACCTTCCTCCACGGAAAACAATGTAGATTACGAGCCTCGCACACCGGTGACAGATCCACCTTCTGCTATGAGAATTGCAGATGACCAGTCTGGCACACTATAGGCAAATCCACCTTCCTCCACGGAAAACAATGTAGATTACGAGCCTCGCACACCGGTGACAGATCCACCTTCTGCTATGAGAATTGCAGATGACCAGTCTGGCACACTATAGGCAAATCCACCTTCCTCCACGGAAAAAATGTAGATTCGAGTCTGGCACACTATAGGTAGATCCACCTTCTGCTATGAGAATTGGAGATGATCACTCTGTCACATTATAGGCAAATCCACCATCCTCCACGGAAAAAAATGTAGATTACGAGCCTCGCACACCGGTGACAGATCCACCTTCTGCTATGAGAATTGCAGATGACCAGTCTGGCACACTATAGGCAAATCCACCTTCCTCCACGGAAAACAATGTAGATTACGAGCCTCGCACACCGGTGACAGATCCACCTTCTGCTATGATAATTGCAGATGACCAGTCTGGCACACTATAGGCAAATCCACCATCCTCCACGGAAAAAAATGTAGATTCGAGTCTGGCACACTATAGGTAGATCCACCTTCTGCTATGAGAATTGGAGATGATCACTCTGTCACATTATAGGCAAATCCACCATCCTCCACGGAAAAAAATGTAGATTACGAGCCTCGCACACCGGTGACAGATCCACCTTCTGCTATGAGAATTGCAGATGACCAGTCTGGCACACTATAGGCAAATCCACCTTCCTCCACGGAAAACAATGTAGATTACGAGCCTCGCACACCGGTGACAGATCCACCTTCTGCTATGAGAATTGCAGATGACCAGTCTGGCACACTATAGGCAAATCCACCATCCTCCACGGAAAAAATTGTAGATTACGAGCCTCGCACACCGGTGACAGATCCACCTTCTGCTATGAGAATTGCAGATGACCAGTCTGGCATACTATAGGCAAATCCACCTTCCTCCACGGAAAACAATGTAGATTACGAGCCTCGCACACCGGTGACAGATCCACCTTCTGCTATGAGAATTGCAGATGACCAGTCTGGCACACTATAGGCAAATCCACCATCCTCCACGGAAAAAATGTAGATTCGAGTCTGGCACACTATAGGTAGATCCACCTTCTGCTATGAGAATTGCAGATGATCAGTCTGTCACATTATAGGCAAATCCACCATCCTCCACGGAAAAAAATGTAGATTACGAGCCTCGCACACCGGTGACAGATCCACCTTCTGCTATGAGAATTGCAGATGACCAGTCTGGCACACTATAGGCAAATCCACCATCCTCCACGGAAAAAAATGTAGATTACGAGCCTCGCACACCGGTGACAGATCTACCTTCTGCTATGAGAATTGCAGATGACCAGTCTGGCACACTATAGGCAAATCCACCTTCCTCCACGGAAAACAATGTAGATTACGAGCCTCGCACACCGGTGACAGATCCACCTTCTGCTATGAGAATTGCAGATGACCAGTCTGGCACACTATAGGCAAATCCACCATCCTCCACGGAAAAAAAAGTAGATTACGAGCCTCGCACACCGGTGACAGATCCACCTTCTGCTATGAGAATTGCAGATGACCAGTCTGGCACACTATAGGCAAATCCACCTTCCTCCACGGAAAACAATGTAGATTACGAGCCTCGCACACCGGTGACCGATCCACCTTCTGCTATGAGAATTGCAGATGACCAGTCTGGCACACTATAGGCAAATCCACCGTCCTCCACGGAAAACAATGTAGATTACGAGCCTCGCACACCGGTGACAGATCCACCTTCTGCTATGAGAATTGCAGATGACCAGTCTGGCACACTATAGGCAAATCCACCTTCCTCCATGGAAAAAAATGTAGATTACGAGCTTAGCACACCGGTGACAGATCCACCTTCTGCTATGAGAATTGCAGATGACCAGTCTGGCACACTATAGGCAAATCCACCTTCCTCCACGGAAAACAATGTAGATTACGAGCCTCGCACACCGGTGACAGATCCACCTTCTGCTATGAGAATTGCAGATGACCAGTCTGGCACACTATAGGCAAATCCACCTTCCTCCACGGAAACAATGTAGATTCGAGACTGGCACAGTACCGACAGATCCACCTGCTACCGTGAGAATTGTAGATTATGAGCGTGGCACACTACTGACTGATTCACCCTTCGCCGCCTCAAAAAAAAAACATTTTCAACGGATAAGAAAATTAAAAACGTAACGTTTTAAACAGTCAGCTTTCCATGTGATTGAACATGGCTGGCTCTTCAGCCTCCCGAAGCGAACTTCGGTATCTGCCGTTCCTTTCTCAAGGTCTGCTCTCAGCTGTTAATGGCTAATTTGGATAAAGTTAATGTCATTTTGAAACTGAACGAGGATCATCTTGTTGAAAAATTGGTCGTACTTATCCCTGTTAACTTGACTGTAACTATGGTCGTTAGTTTATTGGCAAATTTGCCGATCATAAGAAAACACACCGTCCTGTGCAGTAGCGCCGCCCTTGGGGATGAGAATGAGATTAAATTAGAAATCTAAATCGCAAATTTCAAAATTATTAATTCGGCATTTAAAGCGTTATGGGAGCTGGAATATTTAACAGTAGAAATTTCCAAGAGTAAGAATTTATTTCCAAAGCTAATTGAGACATAGAGCAATGATGATGCTTGTTATATCAAAGTTTCGTAAAAAAAATGTTATGGCATTAATATTTCCATAATATGGAAATATTAACGCTATAATTCCTTAAGTACTGAACGAATGTTGCTGAAATTCAAGATTTTTGCAGACTTGATTTACCTCTTAAATTGGGGCGGGGGTGGCTCAGTTGGTAGTGTGCCAGGCTCGTAATCTGTAGTTCCCAGTTCGAGTCCCAGCTGGGTCAGCGTTGAGATTTATCTCCGCAAAATTCCCCGCCCTGCCCACGGTCAGTAGGGGACACCGATGGGCTTGGAAAGGCTGCCGTCCGTCGAATGGGACGTTAAGCCGTGATCCCGTGTGCGGGAGAGCCATACCCTGTGCACGTTAAAGAACACGCTGGATGGTCTTGACGGGAGGCTACCATCTGTCTCCCAATAGCTGTTCCAGTGGGTTCCCTCTCCCAACCTTCTCTGAGCCTTCGGGGTCCATGTGACCTGGCCATTTAGCCCATGGTGTGCAAAAAAGTGCCGCTCAGAGATAAAACAACCCAACCTCTTAAAGTACTTTTAGTTTTATTACCAGAAACAAATTCATGGGAATTCTGTCATTCGTAGTCTAGGTATCGTGTATTAAAGATTTTAAATATAAACCACGATATTTTCATTAATATCGATCAGTATTTTAAGAATTACGGATTAACAACAATCGAAGTTTAAGCAATTGATCCGAAAAGGGAATTCAAATGGTTGAAAGGGAAACAACAACCACTATACAGGGTGTTTCAAAAATAAGTGTACAGCTTTGAGAGGGTTGGGCTTGGTTGTTTTACCTCTGAGCGGCACTTTTTTGCACACCATGGGCTAAATGGCCAGGTCACATGGACCCCGGAGGCTCAGAGAAGGTTGGGAGAGGGGACCCACTGGAACAGCTGTTGGGAGACAGATGGTAGCCTCCCGTCAAGGCCATTCAGTGTGTTCTTTAACGTGCACAGGGTATGGCTCTCCCGCACACGGGGCCACGGCTTAACGTCCCATCCGACGGACGGCGACCTTTCCAAGCTTTGAGAGGATGAATACATTTATTAATAAATGGTAGATACACATCAAATGTATAAAAATGTGGCCAAAAACATCAAGTTTTATGAGATGTAGCAGAGTTTTCCAAATCGGTGGGTGCGTTAAGCGGGGGCGACATCATGGCTCTCCTGATTCAACTGGTGTAGATTTTTTTCTTGTACGGTTTCTTTAGGATATGACTTACTTTCAACTTTACCTGCAAATGTTGACGATCTATGGGTTGTTGGGTTGGGTTGTTTTACCTGTTTGTGGCATTTTTTGTGCATATTGGGCTAAATGGCCAGATGACTTTAAAAACCAGTGGCAGTGAGCACATGGAAGCAGTTGAGACAGTAGGACCGAGCAGTTGAAGTAGCATTCATTGGTTGATTCATTAGTGATTGATAAGTGACTGTAGTTGAATCAGCCAATGAAATATATAATGAAATATTACTATAAATATCAGGCATGTACAATCGCTCAAAAAAATAATATCCGAACACTATGGTTGATTACGGAATTCAGAAAAAATATCTGGCTCCGAGAGCTCCGAGCTGTTGGGGAACAGAAAGTAGCCTCCGAAGTCAAGGCTCATTAAAAAATTGATTGAAAATCTAGTTCTGTGATAGGTATAGACTTGGACTGAAGCTAATTTCCTCCGCTTTTTCTCTCTGCATATATCCATTCGCTTGGCTCGCTCTTTATTTTTTTTTTCTAGATTCGAGCCTAATTTACAATATTCTTTTAAGTTTTGCAATTTTGAATTTTTGGAACCTCTACCTGTGGACGTTCAAACCACTGGTTGATTCGGAAACGTGAAACGTGAATTTTCCCGTGTTAAACCTCGCCCACCTGGGACTGGAATCCCAACTGGACTGGAATCTGGAATTGCAGATTACGAGCCTGGCTTATCTATGGGCAAAAGTTTTTTTTATAGGTTGGTTATTTGTTGCGTTACATTTGGAAGTCACACCGAACTGTCATCTAATACATCTGACAAACTTGATGGGTTTGGCTACATTTCTATGTATGTATACATCATCTCAAAGCTGTAAATTATTTGTGTAGTTAATTTGTGTAGAAATTATTCAAAGTGAACGATTATTTTGACTTTTATCAATTTCGAAAGTTTCCCCCCCCCCGAAAGAACTACGTACAGTCGCTCAAAAACGTATCCGAACACTATGGTTGATTACAGAATTCAGAAAAATATCAGGCAATGATTTTTTTTAGAAATTAGTGATCTGGCAACCTTCGTGTCACGTGACACGAAGGTTGCCAGATCACTAATTTCTAAAAAAAAAAAAAACGAAGGTTGCCAGATCACTAATTTCTAAAAAAAAATCGTTGCCTGATATTTTTTCTGAATTCTGTAATCAACCATAGTGTTCGGAGATTTTTTTGAGCGACTGTACATTGTGGAAAAATGTTTTACCTTTCATATCTTATTGAATGCTGAACGAATATTACCAAAAATCGAGATTTAGATCGATTTGATTGAGATATTTAATTTATGATAATAAAAATGCGCTGGCTATTTGGGAGATATTGGGTCAGGATCGAAATGCACCTTGGCGAAAACTCCCCCCCCCCCGAAAACTCCCCCTGCCCCCCGTCGGAACGAGGAAATCACTTGACTAGGAAAGACATGTGCACATTAAAGAATACACCGGATGCCCTTGATGGGAGACTAGCATCTGTCTCCTAACAGTTCTTCGGGCGGGGATGGCACAGTCGGTAGCACGTCAGGCTCGTAATCTTCAGTTCCCAGATTCGACTCCCACCTGGGGCAGCGTTCAGATTATCTCTACAAAACTCCCCGCCTTTCCCACGGTCCGTAGAGGATACCGATGGACTTGGTAAAGGCCGTCGGATGTTACGTTAAACCGTGGACCGCGTGCCGGAGAGCCATACCCTGTGCACGTTAAAGAACACGCTGGATGGCTTTGACGGGAGTCTACCATCTGTCTCCTAACAGCTGCTCCAGTGGATCCCCTCCCCCAATATTTTCTGAACTCTCAGGGTCCTTGTGACCTGGCCATTTAACCCATTGTGTGCACAAAAAGAGTACCGCTCAGAGGTAAAACAACCGAACAGCTATTCAGTAAATCCCCACTGTTCTCTGAATCCTTGGGGTCCTTGTGACCTGAGTATTCAACCTGGTGGGTGCAAAAAATTACGCACAGAGGTAACACAACCCAACCTTGGCTAACGGTGGCCCTACGTTTACAATAACATTGTGGACGCTTTATTCCAGCCTATATATTTCATTTGCGCACCCCAGATAAAATTGACACACATTGATTTCTCTACCAAAGATATGAGTGCATACTTGTAATGCGAGTTCCAATATGTATAAATTTCACTTCACCCTCTAATTAGGCATTCAACCTCGAGAGCGTTACCGTAACAACATCACGCAGATCGCAGAATCATACTGCTGAACAACCATTTCAATTGGAAATTAAAAATGAATTGCTTATTTAAAACGATGATTAGAAAGCATTGTTTGCGTACACAATTCCTTCTTCTGGTAAAAGTTTAAAATTGCTTATCAAATGTATATTACTCTAAATATCAGGCATGTACCAGAAAACATTTTCAGAAGGGTTGGGTTGTTTTACCTCTGAGCGGCACTTTTTTGCACACCATTTGCTAAATGGCCAGGTCACATGGACCCCGAAGGCTCAGAGAAGGTTGGGGGAGGGGACCCACTGAAACAGCTGTTGGGAGACAGATGGTAGTCTCCCGTCAAGGCCATCCAGCGTGTTCTTTAACGTGCACAGGGTATGGCTCTCCCGCACACGGGGCCACGCTTAACGTCCCATCCGACGGATGGCGGCCTTTCCAAGCCCATCGGTGTCCCCTACCGACCGTAGGCAGGGCGTTTTGCGGAGATAAATCTCAACGCTGACCCAGCTGGGACTCGAACCTGGGAACTACAGATTACGAGCCTGGCGCGCTACTGACTGAGCCACCCCCGCCCCAATCATAATTAAGCAAAGAAGAAATAATCTCATTTGGATTATTTTTAACAGCCTCAAAAACGTTTTTGAGATGCATTTAATATTAATATATACGTATATGGTCGATGCCCAATTCTTTATGAAATTGTCTGTTAGTAAGAAACCAAGGGGCGACTGCAGATCTCAATTTTTGTTTTGCAAGACCTGAATCTTGCGTATATTCGTGGAGGTGGTGTTCGCCCATTTAGGTTAAGCATAAATGATTATGGGAATGGATTGTTGTACAAAAATAATTTATGTCAATCATCAAGACAGAATTTCTCCGAAGGAGAGGTCCTAGTTGACATCTCACTGCCTTGACTTTAGTGATAAGATCATGAATACAAGGCAACCATTTAAGCTTTTCATGTAGGGTTATACGCAAATATTTGATGATCTTTTGCCATTCAATTGGTTTATTTAAAAAGTTTAAACGTTTTTGGTTTTTAATAAGTTTTCCACTGAAGAGGATGGCAGTGCTCTTCCCAGTGTTTATCTTCACCTTCCATATATCGTACAGTCGCTCAAAAAAGTATCCGAACACTATGGCTGATTACAGAATTCAGGAAAAATATCTGGCAACGATTTTTTTAGAAATTAGTGATCTGGCAACCTTCGTGTCACGTGATTACATAATTCAGGAAAAATATCTGGAGCGTGTACAGCAACTGTACACGCTCCAGTTACCGTTCACAGCAAACTGGAGCGTGTGCAGTTACTGCACACGCCAGTTTGATGTGAACGGTAACTGCACACGCTCAATATTCTCAATATTTCCGCGAGTAAGCCCACACGATCCAGGTCTTTGTGAGCTCACACGATCCAATGTGCTGTGAGCATTAACCGCAACCGCTCCAGTTTGCTGTGAACGGTAACTGCACACGCTCCATATTCATTGCATTATATATTGATACGCATTATATATATTAAAAAATATCCGAACACTATGGCTGATTACAGAATTCAGAAAAAATATCTGGCAACGATTTTTTTTTTTAGAAATGAGTGATCTGGCAACCTTCGTGTCACGTGACATAGTGTTCATCTGTGCAGCCTGTCTGGTAGCAATCACTGGACCCATTGTGGGAAGAAAGGAGGGCGATATCATTAGCATATTGGGCTAATAGGTTGCGATCAAAAGATGGCATATCACAAAGGTAGGAATAGCACCGAAAAAAATATTAAACTTATAATAAATAATAAAAATAAATACCCCCTCAAGCAGCTGCTTGCCACAGAGGTCTGACTGGAGTCTGTCAGTTTATATGCCAAAGTAGAAGGTCTGAGAGGATGGCAGGACCTCAGCAGAAAAACGACACAAAATAATAAAGGTAATTGTGTTTCCTAAATGTCAAAAAACTCTCAAAGTTTCTTCGTGATGACACCGTGGAGTTTACATCACAAGGATTCGAATCGCTGATGTAGGAATTTCGAAATCGTTGGATTGGTAGAGGTCGACCGATCTTATGGCAGCCGAGAAATCCCGATTTGACACAATTGAACTTCTTTTTTTTTGGTAGGGGGAAGGATGCGTTGGGTTGTTTTACCTCTGAGCGGCACTTTGTTTTCACACAATGGGCTAAATGGCCAGGTCACAAGGACCCTGAAGGCTCAGAGAAGGTTGGGGGAGGGGACTAACTGGAAGAGCTGTTGGGAGACAGATGGTAGCCTCCCACAGCTGTTGGGAGACAAATGGTAGCCTCCCGTCAAGGCCATCCAGCGTGTTCTTTAACGTGCACAGGGTATGGCTCTCCCGCACACAGGGCCACTGTTTAACGTCCCATCCGACGGACGGCGGCCTTTCCAAGCCCATCGGTGTCCCCTACTGACGCCGTGGGCAGTGGGCTACTGGGCGCCGTGGGCTACTACGCCGTGGGCAGGGCGTTTTGCGGAGATAAATCTCAACGCTGACCCAGCTGGGACTCGAACCTGGGAACTGCAGATTACGAGCCTGGCGCGCTACCGACTGAGCCACCCAGGGGAAGGATGCATTAAAAACATCGTTTATTACGGCTTTTAAAGGAAAGACTAACGGCAGCTGTTGGAAGTGTTACGTTAGACAATTTGAGTCGAGTATGGATGAAAGTTGAATATCACGCGACATATGACAGCTACTTTCAAGTCTGTTGAACCCGAAACGAAACTTGGAAACTTTCTTGATATTTTCTATACACAGTTACTTCAGATACTTATTTAATGAAACATAGCATTGTAAAAATATGGTTAATCTTTTATAATGACCATGTATATCACAAGTATTTTTAAAGAAATTTTTAAAGAGCATTGAAGTGGGGGGGGGGGGAATTTTTATATCGCAATGCTATCGTGGTTTAATCCCGGCTCGACTCAGTCACTCACCACCTAGACTCAGTCACTTACTTCCGCCTGGAGTCAGTCACTTCCGCCTAGAATCAGTCACTTACTTCCGCCTAGAGTCAGTCACTTACTTTCGCCTAGAATCAGTCACTTCCACTTAGAATCAGTCACTTCCACCCAGAATCAGTCACTTACTTTCGCCTAGAATCAGTCACTTCCACCTAGAATCAGTCACTTACTTCCGCCTAGAGTCAGTCACTTACTTTCGCCTAGAATCAGTCACTTCCACCTAGAATCAGTCACTTACTTCCGCCTAGAGTCAGTCACTTACTTTCGCCTAGAATCAGTCACTTCCACCTAGAATCAGTCACTTACTTCCGCCTAGAGTCAGTCACTAACTTTCGCCTAGAATCAGTCACTTCCACCTAGAATCAGTCACTTACTTCCGCCTAGAGTCAGTCACTTAGTTTCGCCTAGAATCAGTCACTTATTTCCGCCTAGAATCAGTCACTTATTTCCGCCTAGAATCAGTCACTTACTTCCGCGTAGAATCAGTCACTTACTTCCGCGTAGAATCAGTCACTTACTTCCGCCTCCACGTTATTTGTTTTCCTTGCTATCATCTCCTAACTAACGACCCAGTCTGATCTCAGTGGCAAGTAGGCAGAAGGACTCCTATCGAAACTTTTTTTTTTATAAAATATTACATTGAATTTCTGCTTATACATTTATAAAACTTGAAAGTGTTCATTCTTGTCTTTTGAACATAAAACGAAAAGTAAAAATCTTTTCCCCGAATTAAAGATTTGATGTACTTGAACAACAAGGAAAAAAAAAAAAGTATTTCGTATAGTATTTGAAATCTTTTCTCTTAAGCTACTCTTATTTATCATTAATTTAATCTTTATTCGCTGTCAGCTAATTTTAAACCTTCATTGACCACATTTCTTTCTTCCGATGATCAATGCAGAATCCGTTAATTACTGACGAGCCGGGCTTCCTCTGTAAACACCAAGTATGAGTTTGTTTTTCATTTTGCCTTTCTTTTGGAATTTGTTTCACGGCAATTTATCATTCAAGAAACTAATAAGCCTTTCATTTGTTTAACGAATGCAACTGATTAAATCTCTTCATGGATTATGAGTTGCCTTTCTTATTTGATTTTTGATGCATCACTTTGAACTTCTCCTTCGATTTTCACAGAGCAGTTTGATGTTAAATGGGAAAATTTTTTGCAAGAGTGCGTTTGAAGTTGTTTGTGTCGCGATTTAGATTTAATGAGATTAAATTTTATAAACAAATATGTACATTTGAAAGAGAGATCTGATTTTCGCGTCTGCCAACAAAATTAAGCGAAATAAATGTAATAAAAATTCTTCTGACTTACGAGCTTTGCTCTTATGGATAAAAACGAGTCACATCTGAAGTTGTTGATCAATGGAGAGGAATTTCTAATAAGATTATATTAATTCTTTCTGTTTCCTTACTTGAAATATTTTTTTTTCTTTTTCAAGGATTGTGTTGGAGCGAAGTGCTCAAAAGTATGTTTTTTTTCTTCAGGTAAAGCATCGACAAAGTACACTAAGTCTTCATTTAATGTTT